>RJWK010040161.1:0-20084 GCA_004363435.1 Platanista minor | reverse complement strand
CACACCCCACCCTCAGCCTCGTCTCCTGCCTCACTCGCACCCCTTCCTGCACTCTGCAGCCCCTCCACACCCCACCCTCAGCCTCGTCTCCTGCCTCACTCGCACCCCTTCCTGCACTCTGCAGGCCCTTCACTCTCTTGTCTCCTCTTTTGTGCCTTTGCTTGCGCTGGACCCACTCCCTGACATGCCTTCACAATCCAAGCTGTCCCCATCCTCCAAGAGACAAGCCAGTCTTGCCACTTCCATGAAGCCTCCTCATCTTTCCCACGGTGCCTAGTATGAGTCCCTTACAGTTCAGCATCTGATTATTCTGTGCATTTATTTCAGAAGTGTTCATCCGCTCTCTTCAGCTCTGCTCTGACCTTGGCCACAGGGAGCATGTCTTACTCCTTTCTCCTCCTTTGCGGTGGAGGACCATGTTCCCTGGCCGATGCCCGGCTGGCTGGGCGGATGGGAAACCTTCCCTCCTGCCTGGTGAAAGTTACAGGCAGGGGCCGCTTATCCTTCAGTAGAGACGTGCAGGCACTGGTTCCTGGGGGAGGGAGTCTTCTAGTTTTAGCCGAAGGACACTCGGCAGCCGGGGCCGTTCAGCTGCTGAGTGAATTCTCAGTCACGGTTTTATTTTTTATTTGTATTTTTTATTTTTTTTGTGGTACGCGGGCCTCTCACTGCTGTGGCCTCTCCCGTTGCGGAGCACAGGCTCCGGACGCGCAGGCTCAGCGGCCATGGCTCACGGGCCCAGCCGCTCCGCGGCATGTGAGATCTTCCCGGACCGGGGCACGAACCCGTGTCCCCTGCGTCGGCAGGCGGACTCTCAACCACCGCGCCACCAGGGAAGCCCTATTTTTTATTGTTTTTTAAATATTTATGTTTTCAACATTATGGAAGTGCCTCTACATTTATTTATTTATTTATTTATTTTTGGCTGCATTGGGTCTTTGTTGCTGCGCGCGGGCTTTCTCTAGTTGCAGCGAGCGGGAGCTACTCTTCCTTGCGGTGCACAGGCTTCTCACTGTGGTGGCTTCTCTTGTTGCGAAGCACAGGCTCTAGGCGCACGGGCTTCAGTAGCTGTGGTGCATGGGCTCAGTAGTTGTGGCTCGCGGGCTGTAGATCGCAGGCTCAGTAGTTGTGGCGCATGGGCTTCGTTGCTCCATGGCATGTGGGATCTTCCCGGACCAGGGCTCGAACCCACGTCCTCTGCATTGGCAGGTGGATTCTTAACCACTGCCCCACCAGGGAAGTCCCTTGGTCACAGTTTTTAAAAGGAAAGTGCCCTGTAAACAAATGCAGGGCATCTTCTTACTACAGATGCTGACACTGTTCAGGGCCCTCAAACAGAACACCTCCTTTTATTGTTTTGTTTTCTTGTTTTTTTGTTTTTTTATTTGGAAATGATTTCAACCTTACAGTATATATGAAGGTCATGAAAGCAAAGATTCACCCATATTCACTGTTAACATTTTGCTGCATTTGCTTTGTCATTTTTTTCCTCTCTCCATATATTATCTATATTTTTTGTTTGACGTTTAATTGTAAATATCATGCCCAGTACCCCTAAATATGTCAGCAGATATTCTCCTAAGAGGGCGACCTCATTCATACCCACAGTAGAATTATCAGATGCAGGAAGTTTAACGTCCTTAAAACATTGTTGTCTCATACACAGTCCGTTTTCAGATCTCCTTTTTTTCTTTTCTTTTTTTTTTTTCCGGTACACGGGCCTCTCCCTGTTGTGGCCTCTCCCGCTGCGGAGCACAGGCTCCAGTCGCGCAGGCTCAGCGGCCATGGCTCACGGGCCCAGCCGCTCCGCGGCACGCGGGATCTTCCCAGACCGGGGCACGAACCTGCGTCCCCTGCATCGGCAGGCGGACTCCCAACCACTGCGCCACCAGGGAAGCCCCAGATCTCCTTTATAGCAATTTCCTCCTGTTCCAGGATCTAATCTAGGATCATGAGCACTGCGTGCAGGTGTCGTTTTCCTTTAGTCTCCTTTAATCTGGAAAACAGTTTCTCAGTCTTTCTCTGCTTTAATGACCTTGACATTTTTGAAGAGTACAAGCCATAGGGCACCCCCTCTTAAGTGTTTCCAAAGTCACTTACTCAGCCATTGTTTCAAAACCCAAGAAGAGGCGTGTGGCTGGTTCATGAGATCTGAGGGCCAAAGTTAAGCATTTCTGGTTGGCCGAAGAGATTTGATGGAAAAGGAGGCTACTGGTGTTCAAACAGCCAAGCGTCCATCAGATCCTTACTCAGACTCAGTAATCCTTTCAAATGGGAAAGAAGTGCCCATTTGCAAAGCTGGAGATGTTTCCTCTCATATCTTTCCCATATTACCAATATTTTCTATAATTGGTGAAACAATATTTAATCCTATTTCCACTTAATCTTATTTGTTTGTAGTGGCCTCCCTTTTATAGCTTGTTTAGAAATCCCTTTTTAGAGGCTTGCAGAGATTTGACCTAACTGAACATTATAGTGGGGTTTAGTGTTTTTAATATGGAGTACTTTAGAAATAACGTAGTCCAACTCCTATTTCCCAGTTGATAAAATCAGTGTGTGAGATTTTTAAGGGGGTTTTAGATGTTCACTGAAATGCTAAGTGAACCAAGATGTTTCTGTTTCAAGCATAGTTAATTTTTTAAAATATCACTATAGCTTATAGTCATATTAAAGAGTATCTCAGCCTCTGTAGCCAATGTAGTCAGTGCAGAGATTCTGCACTGATGAATGTTACCTCTGGCACAAATGTGTCCAGGCAGAATTCTTACTGTGTTACCCATTTTCAGCATCTTGCTTATTCTCAAAAAAATACATCAGTCTGGGCAGAAACCAAAGGCTGTCATAGGTTTTTTAAAAAAAAAAAGGCGATTATAACTTTTCTGAAACAGGAGATGAGAAGGCCACACCCTGAGCGGAGACTGTCACACAGGGGGATGGAGAGGGTAAGTGGCCATTATTGCTCCATGGCTCCATCACCTGAGAGTCTGAGTCACCCAGGACTTTGCTTTGAGGTAAAGTAACTCAGCCGTCAGCATAAGTTTTTGGTATTTTCATTTTTTTTTTTTAAACATCTTTTTTTTTTTTTTTTTTTTTGCGGTACACGGGCCTCTTACTGTTGTGGCCTCTCCCGTCGCGGAGCGTAGGCTCCGGACGTGCAGGCTCAGCGGCCATGGCTCACGGGCCCAGCCGCTCCGTGGCATGTGGGATCTTCCCGGACCGGGACACGAGCCCGAGTCCCCTGCATCGGCAGGCGGACTCTCAACCACTGCGCCACCAGGGAAACCCCATTTTTGAAAATTATATTGGTTTTCTTTTCATTGCCGTAAGAATACCATCTCCAGAAAAATTCAGTGAGAGATGACAGACCAAGAGACCAAGGTTAACGGATGGAAGCATAACAATGGTTTGGTCATATACATGATGAATATCATATTTTAATTTTGTAACAGGTTTGGCTGACTTTGAAAATCCCTCTTATACTATTAAACTTTAAAAAAGTCACTTCTGTTTTCTTCTAGTCAGTACTAGCTACAAACGACTGCCTGTGACTCTCAGCCAGTTATTAAAACTATCTCTGTGTCCTTGCCTCTTCTCAGCAACCCATGACCCATCGAGATCCTTCGCCTATTCCCCAACCTGAAAACAAACCAGAAAGCAAGCCAGGCCCAGCTGGACCAGATCTCCCTCCTGGACACATCCCGATTCAAGTGATCCGCAAAGAGGTGGATTCTCAGCCTGTTTCGCAGAAGCCCCTGCCTCCCTCTGAGAAAGTGGAAGTAAAGGTTCCCTCTGCTCCGGTGCCTTGTCCTCCCAGCCCAGCCCCTTCTGCCGTCCCCTCTCCCCCCAAGAACGTGGCTGCAGAAGAGAGAGCAGCCCCCAGCCCTGCCCCTGCAGAAGCCACACCCCCAAAACCAGGAGAAGCTGAGGTACCCCCGAAACATCCAGGTGTGCTGAAAGTAGAAGCCATCTTGGAGAAGGTGCAAGGGCTGGAGCAGGCTGTGGACAACTTTGAAGGCAAGAAGACGGACAAAAAGTACCTGATGATAGAAGAGTATTTGACCAAAGAGCTACTGGCCCTGGATTCGGTAGACCCAGAAGGACGAGCTGATGTCCGCCAGGCCAGGAGAGATGGCGTCAGGAAGGTTCAGACCATCCTGGAAAAACTTGAACAGAAAGCAATAGATGTCCCAGGTCAAGTCCAGGTTTATGAACTCCAGCCCAGCTCCCTTGAAACCGATCAGCCACTTCAGGAAATCATGGAGATGGGTGCCGCGACAGCAGACAAGAGCAAGAAAAGTGCTGGAAATGGAGACGATCCCAATACTGAAACCCAGCATCCAGAAGCCAGAGAAGCAGCAGCTCCAAACCCCAGCAGCACGACAGACACATCTGCTAACCCGGCAGCACCATAGTCTCCATTAAATAAAAAATCAGCCCCGGAGACTGGGAACTGATTGTGTGCTTTAGAGGATTTTAAGCTGCATGCATGTCAGGGACTAAAAATCAGTTGGTTTTTACTATTCATAGCCGCTTGGTACGCAGTAACTTGGGTGGAGGCAAAACACACTAATAAAAGGGCTAAAAGGAGAATGATGCTTTTCTTCTGTATTCGTATTCTGTACAAATAAAGAAGTTGCTTGTTACAGAAGTTTTACCCCATAGCTTGTTGTTTTGGAGCCCTCTCTGTGTGGGTCCCCCATGTTAGTCATGGATGTGAACTGTCTTTCTACAGCTCTGGACTGAAGGAGTTTTTGCTTGGGTAGATGGGGAATCAATTTCTCATCAGTAAATATGAAACCCATTTTTCAGAAGTGTTGCCATTTTAATGGGATGATTTTTGTCATCTCATAGCTAAAATACTTAACTTTAGATAGAATAAAATGTGTAAGGAGCCATAGGAATATCTGTATGTTGGATGACTTTAATGCTACATTTAAAAAAAGGAAAATAAAGTAATAATGTAACTCAAAATGTCTTCTGTGGTTTCTAAATTTTGAAGAGTGCCAGCATCAAGATGGTCTTTCACTGGCTTCAGGAAAAATAAACAGACACATTTACAAGCCTGCTCTGGGATTTGTAACATCTCTACTGGCCCGACGCATGAGAAAATGAGTCTTGGTCATTTTTCATTCTCGGGTTGCAGCTGCAACCTGGGAAGACTCAGAGCTGTGAACCCAGGTAATGGGAACGTGCCCATCACACGTCTTCGGATTGCTCCAGCAGAGGTGCATCTCTGCCCACCTGGCCCCAGGCCATCCGCAGGCCTCACTAAAGGGCTGAGTGGGTTCAAGAGTGCACAGTTGGGCTTCCCTGGTGGCTCAGTGGTTGGGAGTCCGCCTGCCGATGCAGGGGACACCGGTTCGTGGTCCAGTCCGGGAAGATCCCACATGCCGCGGAGCGGCTGGGCCAGTGAGCCATGGCCACTGAGTCTGCGCATCCGGAGCCTGTGCCCCGCAACGGGAGAGGCCACAACAGTGAGAGGCCCACGTACCGCAAAAAAAAAAACAAAAACAAACAAAAAAATGTGCACAGTTCCCAGTGTTGTCTGAGGCTGGCCCAAGCGTTCCCTGGAGTCCAGGTCACTGGGGGTTGGGCACATGTTCTTTGAGAGTCTTGGGGTCATCTGGGAAGGACCACCACCCAGAATGTGGAGATGTGCAAGATTTTGTTAAGTCCTTTGCCAAATAAACCTGAAATTGAGAAGGAAGAGAAAGATGGGTCTGAGATTTTGGAACTCCAAGGGAGCCCTCTGGCTTAAGAGCCCCTGAGCTGAATTCTTCATGACTGTATTGAGTTTAATATTGGTGCCTGACAATGCTGCACAAAAATACACGCCAGTGTGCTTGCCACTCTCAGCTTCATGAGAAAGGTTGAAGTCATTCCGATGGGACTCCGCCAACATCTTTACGGGGTGAACTCATTTGAGGAGTAAAAGCTGACTGCTAACACCACCACCGATTCTAGAAACGCAAATTTATAAATAGGAAAAAAGCTTACTGGACTATTTCTTAGATGAATCAAAGATAAAGAATGTGACCATCTTTTTGGTGACTTGGGCATCTACTCTCAACGGATCTCAACGTTAAGGCTTCTTAAGTGGTTACTGAATTAGGTTGATGTTTTATCACTGAAGATCATCAGGTAGCCCTTTAACGTAGTTAGAATGTTTTCAATCATCTAAATTAGATGGTACGTGGATATCAGGCAGGAGTTACCCAACCTGTACTGGTGGTTCCTGGACCGTGCGTGGCGGCACCCGGCTGGGCATAGGGCTGGCTGCAAGGCTCTTGTTAACGTGCCTGTCTGCCCCTGTAGGAGTCAGGGGACATATATCCACTGAGTGTCTCCTAGTGTCAGGGGAGTTCGGCTTATTTAATCATCCCAGTGCTCTTTAAGAGAACATTAAAAAAAAAACCAAAAAAAAAAAAAACATTATACTGTAGAACACAGGCTTGATTCAGAACTCCTGGGTTCAAATCAGAGCTTCACGGAAAAGCTCTGGGACGGTGGGCAAGTTACATAGCCTTTTCTTTCCTGGTGTCCTCGGTTGTAAAATGGGCCCGGGGGAGCGGTAATGATTAAATGAAATCAGACATGGGAAGCAGTGAAAGGAGTGCCTGCTGGCACATTAGCTGTAATTAATGTCCTCGTGTAACGGGCGAAGGAAGTGACTTGTGTTGGCCGAGCCAGGAGCAGGGGCAGGATTGAATCCAGGCCCAGGAGACACTGAAGTGCGTGCTGGTCTCACCATCTTCTTTAGCACCGAGAAGAAGAGGAACTCCGCGTGAGGCACCACAGAAATTTGAGAATAACGTCTCACCTCTTCCTTGGTCAGAACGTCGGTTCTTTTTTTTTAACATATTGCGTCCAAATCCTATGAGATTATTCCTGTCTCTCAGATAAAACAAGTGACTTAGAACTATTTTTTTTTCGGCTGCCCACGCATCTCATGAAATCTTAGTTCCCCCTCGGCAGTGAGACTGCCAGGGAATTCCCAACTTGGAACTATTAAGTAATGGCGTCTATACTAGAGTCACCTGCAGACTCAACGCTGGGCGCCCAGACCCCTGGGTTTGGTTTCCAGAGGTTCCTGGAGCTCCCCTCTCCTTCTCACCTTGCCTCTCCTCCCCTCCTGCCATTCCCACCCGAGTCTGCACCCACCCTTGAGGCCTACCTGTCTGTGAGACTGTCCTGGCTCAGACAGTACCCTTCTCAAGCTTCCATTTCCCGAGATTCCCAACAGCCTTCAGTCTGTTTGCCAGGGGACAGTTGTCTTCCAGCTGTTTTAATTTCTTTAGTCACTTCCTAAGCAAGACTGTAAGTCCCCTGAGGGCAGGTCCATTGTGACACCTTATTCCCACATTGTTGTCCAGACCTGGCACATGGGCACCCTGGACAGCCAAGGTCCCTTAAAGTTCCTTTGACTTAAGGTCTTAGGATTCCAAGGCTAAATTGACGTTTACTCAGAAATAAACATCAATATTAGTTGACGAGAGTTTAGAGCCAGCTCTCCCACCAGCTTTCTCTTGTAATCCCCAGAATGTAAGTTTAGGCAAATTGATTCCCTCACTGGGCCTTTTTCTCCCCATCTGTGAAAGGCAGGCGTTGACCCAGGCCCTGGTTGGTGGTCTGGATGATTCCGGCAAGTTGGCACTTCTTCCTGTTGTGGTCTCTGTGCTTCCTTTTTTTCCAGCCATGCAGCACGGAGCTCCGTCGTGGGCTGGGCATTCCTGCAGCGCCCTTGTGAGTGTGGCCGCCGCTCTGTAACGTTATACAAACGTAATCATATGCTAAGGGACAGGATCCAGGGTTGCAGTTATTTTGGGACGTGCAGGAGCCTGTGGGAGAAAGCTGGAACATGTCTGAGTCACCCAGGCAAATACCTTTCTTTCCGTGTTCCAGCATGTTTTGAACTTCCAGGCGGCACAAAAGAAGCCCCAGCAGGGCACACGTGCCCTTTGTGTCTTTCTGTCCTTCCTGGGCTGCACCTCTGTTTCTCGGCGGTGCCCCTACATCTTCTGAGCACTGAAACGTTTGCATGTGGAGGGGTGCGAGGCGGGGCTGGATTAAGCCCTTGGAGGCCCGAAGCGTGGAAAAAGTTGTGGTGCGTCCCCACAGTGTCATTCAAAATAAAAACAGTCGTAAGCCTCAGAAGAAGAGTAAGGATCTGAGTTTGCCCTGCTCTGTACCCTTGTTGCTTTTTTAAAAATTAAAACATTCCTCCAGCTGCGTGTGTGTGTGAGGTTGGGCATGTCCCTGCTTTCCTGATACTCAAGCTGCCTGTTGTCCAGCGCTGCCCACTAGGAACCAGTGGAGACCAGGAAGGGCTGCTTCAGTCCCGGGGGAGAGTCCTGAGCAGGGCGATGAGGGTCCAGGAGCAGAGGAGAGAGCAGGAGAGGCCAGAGCTGGTGCCATCTGCTCTCAATGGGAACGGGGGGAAGGCAGCCACGGGTCATCTGCTCAGGTCCCCATACTCGGGCGCCCAGGACAGTGGGGGGCAGAGTTCCCGGAGCCTCTGGAAGGCAGTCTTTTTTTTTTGTATTGCTTTAATTTTTATAATAATTTATTCTCATGGCAATAATTTATGTGGCTAAAAAGGCAGTCTTAAGGAGGTACAAGGAGGTGGGGAAGGCATGGGAAAAAGAATTCCAGGCAGATGGGGCCTTTTTCTAGAACATTCCCTTTCCTGTCCTTTCCTGCCCTAGCCAGCGCTCCACCCTGATGCCCTGGGTTGTCCACAGCCCTGTTGCTGAGGAAGCAGGTCTCCTCTGATCCAAAGAGAAATCCTACCATCAGCCCCTCCCTGTTCCTGTCCACCTCACCTCTCTTTCTCTCTCACCTGGCTCCTTCCTTCTCCTGAGCCTACAAAGTGCAAACCAAAAAGAGGCATTTCCTCCTCAATCACCAGTTTACCCCCCTTATTATTAAATACATGGAAAGAGCAGCTGAAGTCACCACCTGGCCTCGCAGGCTGTGCTCTTCGTGCTGCAGCCCGCCCCCTGCCCGTGCCTGTGGCTCCGGGCTGCAGTCCCGGCAGAGCGGCCTGGACTCGCCCCCTCCCCTGCCCACTCTTACAGCGAGGCCTCCCAAACTCCCATCCTCATCTCACTGCTCCTACCACTGTGTGACAGTTAGTTTTCTGTGTTGGCGTGGCTTGGTGATAGTACCCGGCTATTAAGCAGACACTAGTCTTGGTGTTGCTGTGCAGGTATATTCTGTAGAAGTGAAGGCGATCACTACCCTCATTAAGGTGGGTGGGCCTCATAAAATCAGTCGAAGGCCTTAAGACCACTAACAGATTTCTTGGAAAAGAAGACATCCTGCCTCAAGACTGCAGGGTCAGCTGCCACCCAAGTCTCCAGCCTGGGGACCTGATCCACAGATTCCCCACTTGCCTGTCCCCACAATTGCCAATTCCTTAAAATCTCTTTTAAACACACACACACACACACACACACACACACACACACACAAACATACACACATTTTCTGGAGAACGCTGACTGATGATACGTACTGTTTACATTCTCACTGGGTCACTGGCTTCTACTTCCCAGACCCCAGTCACCTCTGGGTCTGTGTGTCTGGTACCTACTTTCTCCTGAGCACCAAACTTGTATGCACAGTTGCCTTCAGGGCACACAGGAAAGTGAGCAGTCACTTGATACCCTCCAGGAACCTAGAATCTAAACTCCAGGGTTCCTTGAGCACCATCAGCGCTGTCACAGCACAAGCCTTTCGTGGGGCACAATCCCAGATGCTCACGGAGGCCACCAGCTGGAGGAGCAGCAGAGCCAGCCATCCCAGAGGGTGGGGCTGGGGGCAGACACCACCCTCCTCAGTCCCAGCCCATGGTTGCCATGTGAGGACATGGGTCCAGTGTCGTAAGAGCTTTCCAATTTTCAAGCAAGGCCAGAAATCTGTTTCTGTGAAGTCTCTCAATTTTTAAATATTTTAAAATGTTAAAAACCCCCAGCTGGCCCAACAAAACCCATCTGCATGCCAGATTTGGCCTTCGGCTGCCAATTAGCAAGGCTCAAGTCCAACTGTGCTATAAATACTTAATTCTGTCTCTGTCCCTCCATCCTTCCCTCTGCCCCTGGGAGTTGAGAGAGCAAGGCCTGTGGCCCAGGTTCTTGGACCACTGTGCCCCGCCTGGGGTGGACCACGTGACCAGGAGAAGTGGCAGCAGAGAGGCAGGGCTCGGCTCCCTGCTCCCCTTCTCTCCATCTTGTTGAAATCCTGCTTTATTCCCCACCGCATCCACGGTTTTCATCCTGCCCCTCAAGACTGCCAGCAGTGCCCTGTGGTGTCTGCTTCAGAGCTGGCCTGCCTGCGAGGTCTCCAGCCCCGACCGCTCTGTGCCAAAGGAGTCAGGGGCTGTCTCCTGGCCACCTTGTGCAAACACATTCAAGTCCCTCCTCTTTTCCTGGCCTGCGCTCTTCACACATGGTTTAAGGGCAGCGGTTGGGAGTCGGCGCTGGCGTCAGTTAGGCTGAGTCCTAATCCCAGCCTCATCACTCAATAGCTCTGTGACCTTAGGACAGGTTCGTTAAGCTTTTTGAGCCTTGGTTTCTCCCTCAGTTAAAAGGTGACAATAAGAGCACCTCACTCTACATGGCTTAACACATCTAATCCTGGGGACAACAATTTGTCCAACTGAGAACACTGTTACCACCATCCTTCCCTACACACCACCCAGTGACAAGGAGGAGGGGCCAAGGAACTGTTCCACAGGTCCTTCTGGTCTCCAACCTCAAGATGGTATCTGGGCAGAGTCCAGGGGAGGGGTAATCACACACACACCTCAGTTTCTTCTCTCCCTGCCATCACCATCCATCTCTGCAACCCCCTGCTCAGGCCTGGATTATGTCATTTTACAGTGTGTTCAGGCAGGGATTTTACAGTTGCAAGGAACAGGGAACAGAGACCCCCTCCCCGCATAAGATCTCAAGCAACAGGATTTACTGCAAAGATATTTGATCACCAGAACCCAGGAAACACCCAGGCCAGGCCTTGAGAGGATCAGGAGCTGAAGGAAGGCTGGGATCCAGAGTGGCCCAGGGTCTGCCATTGGACTAAGCTGCCAGCTCTTCCTGAAATTGCTCTGCTCTTCTCTACCCAACAACGATTAGGACATAAGAATCATTAGGCCATCAGGGAAGCACTCAAGTTGGCAAATACTGGCTATTCCAATTGCCATGAGATGGAACCTTTGGGGAGAATGACCTCAGCAAAGAGACCAGGAAACAGAGTGGTTCCTGGGAGCTGGAATCTGCTCACAGATTCTGGAATCTACACACAGGAATATAGAAATGGGGGCTGTAAGAACAAACTGACCCTTAATGCCCTGGGCAGTTGGTATCTAACAATGGCAGTCACCCTTCAGGACCCCTCAACATTATGTATATGGAAGGGTAATGTTTAAGGGGACAGTCCAATTCCAAAACTGAGACACAAAAAGGATGCCCCTTTATACATTTCTAAACAAAATGTAAGCAAAGTCAATCCTAGGTGGTGGGATGTTGAGCCAGACAGAGGGCCAGCTCATGACCTAGATCCTTAAAGGCATACATGCCCAGCCTCACAAAACCCCCCATGCCCACGTGCCTTCCTAGCATCCTCCCACTGATACAGGAAGGGTGTGACAGAATAGACAAACTTCCAGCAAAAAGGCCTCGGTCGGGAATCAGTCACATGGAAATTCACAATGGACAAGCTCCAGGAGGAATACCTACAGTGTGGCTCTTTATGACCTATAGATTCTTGGAACTGCTTAGCTTCAAATGACCACACCAGTGTGGGAATAATGTGAAAAGCAATGAAATCACACAGCTTTAGGAGACCTTATCACCTTCCTCCTCCTTCCATCCCTCCCAGAGATATAGCTTCTATACACCCAGAACTTCAGTTTACATAGGCTCCTCATGGCCACATGGTCTTTCTTCATATCTGGACCATTTAGCTTCCTCTCCCATTGTTCACTGTTTCATTATCTACATGTCTTTTTCTTTTGACTTCAGCCTTATTGAGATATAATTCATATACCATACAATTGACCCATTAAAATGTACAATTCAGTTTTTTTAGTATATTCACAGAGTTGTGCAACCGTAACCACAGTCAACTTTAGAACATTTGGGACTTCCCTGGTGGCGCAGTGGTTAAGAATCTGCCTGCCAATGCAGGGGACACGGGTTCAATCCCTGGTCCAGGAAGATCCCACATGCCACAGAGCACCTAAGCCCCTGCTCCACAACTACTGAAGCCCGTGTGTCTAGAGCCCGTGCTCTGCGACAAGAGAAGCCACCGCAATGAGAAGCCCACGCATCGCAACGAAGAGTAGCCCCCACTCACGGCAACTAGAGAAAGCGCGTGCACAGCAACGAAGACCCAACGCAGCCAAAAATAAATTAATTAATTTTAAAAAACAAACAACAACATTAGAACATTTTCATCACCCCCTAAACAAAACTCCACACCCATTAGCATTTACTCCCCATTTCCTCATAACCCTCTCCCCACCCTCAGCCCTTGGTGACCATCAATCTACTTTCTGTCTCTACAGATTTACCTGTTCTGGACATTTCATATAAACGGAAGCATTCAATATTTGATCTTTTGTGACTGGCTTCTTTCACTTAATGTAATGTTTTCAAGGTCATCCACATTGTAGCATGAATCAGGACTTCACTTCTTTTTAGTGCTGAAAAACATCTATTGTGTGGATACACCACACTTTCTTCATCCATTCCTCAGTTTATGAGTATTTGGGTTGTTTCCACTTTCTGGCTATTATGAATAATGCTGCTATGAAAATTTGTGTGTAAATTTTTGTGTGGACATATGCTTTCATTTCACTTGAGTATATACCCAAGTGAATATACTTGCTGGGTCACATGGTAACTCTTATGTGTAACTTTTTGAGGAACTGCCAGACTGGTTTCCAAAGTGGCTGCACCATTTCTACATTCCCACCAGCAGTGTAGGAAGGTTCCAATGTCTCCACATCTCATACTTTACATATCTTAGTTAAAATGTTTGAGTATAGATTTGGCTGACAGCTCATCTCGTAGCACCAGGAGATGTAGTTCACTGACTAGTCCACGGATTGTCTGCCTTGGGTTGGATATTCAGCCTTGGTCGCCTCAGCTAGGGCCAGGGTGATGAAGCAGAGTAACATGTTCAAAGCAAGGCTGCAGAACGCCCATACCTTCAGCACAGTCTGTGGGGAGAAGAGGTGTGAATGACGCAATTCCCTAAAGGCAGAGTGCTTGAGGGAGAGACCAGCTTCATCTCAGGACCACACACACCCAGAGGGCAGCTGGCTACAGAAGCAAAAGGGTATTGCTTTTCTTGGGACTCTAAACAAGGCAAATTAGGAGACCTTGTAACTAGTTTTATCCGCTTCAACCAATGCTTTGGGGTCCACATACAGTCAGGTCTCTAATTTTTCCAATTAGTTGCTGGAGCACCTGCGTGCCCTCATGGGCAAGAAGCCCCGTGTCTTCATCACAAGCCCTCTCCTTTCCTCCCTGAGTCATCCAAGAACCTCAGGAGGCACTCAGGTCAGTGGGCTCCATCCTGCTGCAGGTACGGAAAGAGAGAGAGAACAGGAGGTGAGCTTTTTTCACCAGCTAGTGCCTCAAAACTTTGAGGTCACCTCGGTGTTGCCATTGAAAGCAGGCCCTTCCTTGTTGGGTGGACACTTGCTCCTTTTGCAGAGACCTGTCCTGGATCCCTAAGGCCACCAGGTTGGGGCCACATTCCAGGCTCCAAGTTCAAGGCTCTCTTGGATCACACTGATACAGCCAACAGTTGGATCCAGAACTTTCTCCTCAGCCATACCCTGTGCGGGAACCAGCATGTGGTCCCCATGAAGATTCAGCCCAAGCTTGAGGCCCCAGGAGTAATGGACATGGACCTTTCCAGCTCATTGAATGGCAAACTCACACACCTGTTAGCATAAGCAGATTAAACAGTTTACTTAACATAAAGAATATGGCTGCTGAGAGGGGTTCACAGTTCACCTTCCTTCTCAGGTGTGATGCAGAACAGGTGTTTATCACCATAACAAGACTCTTCTGAACACCTTCACCTGAACAAGCATCTTAGCCAACTTCAACAGAATGCAGCTGAAACAGTCAACCAATTTTTACCCATGGACCTCCACTTTTGGGCCTCCAGGTATGTCCTCCTGTGAACCTTCGCTAAGCTCCTTGCCTCCCCCCAACAATCTCCCCACCTTCACACCCCACACCCCTGGTCTCCAGTTCAGATTTCTCTCACAGAATTTCCCTTGGGGCCTTTGGTATTCTTTTCTGTCAGCAACCTTTCATCTATCCCACTGGGTTTTCCTGTCTTTGAATCTCAGAGAGAAAGGCCTGGGATCTGGAGATTTTACCCCGGCAAAACTCCTTAACTGTTAGGCAAGTTTATATTCTTTCCCCCTGGCAACCAGATTTACTTATCAAGAGGTATTAAGGGAGAAACGGGCTTCATCAACCCTTTAAAAAAAGTTTACGTCACCTTCCACTCATGGCAATGAGTGCTTACTTGCACAAAATCTTCATAACTAAAAGAACCTACACGGAGACTCTTGCCTGAATAATGAAAGTTCTAAGATGACTCTGGGTCCGTCCGTCCTCTGACACAATCATAATTATGGCATAATTTATAAATTTATCCCAATAGGTGCCCAGTTATAGTTTTTAAAATTTTTAGATAATTTTGGTGAATTATTGGGTCACAAAATTCTTTCAGACAAAATGATCATTATCCCCAATATATTTTTAAACCCTGAGGGTTTAGAAATACTAAAAATATGGTAACTCTTCCATTTTGTTCATTATATTTCACCCTAACGATCAAGATTTTATAAAATACATAGTTTAAAAATAAAGTAACATTTCATAATCATTTCACGAATGGTTTTAAGGATTAAGTTTCTTTGAATGATAAGAGAAAAGAGGAAGTAGGAGGTGGGGGAAGGAGGGAGGAGGAAAAAGAGGAAGGAAGGGAGGGAGGGAGGGAGGGAGGAGGTCCCAAGAATAACATTATCAATTAGTACAAAAGGTATGGCTGCGACGGTTTATTTTATTATAAAAGTGATTTTATTTGTGATACATTGGAGTGTGAAGCTTGAAATATTTCTTTAGAGCTAAGGCTTTACCAAAAGCTATTTGAAAGTTGGAAATCTCCAGGGGAGTTCATTTATGAGCACAGACTAAATCTGGCAGCTTCTGGCCTGGGTGGACTGTGGCTATTACATTAGGCCCTGGGGTCCTGAGACCCTGGCTCTTCATCCCAGCATCCCCAGTAACTCACTGTGTGTATTAGCAAGCCGCTTCACCTTGGACTCATGAAATACAGCTTCAGTTCCACGATTGCTAACAGAGGACGACTCAACGCCACAAATAATTAAAATCTGAGGTCAGAGATTTCACCCCATTGAGCGGTAGGGGGCGACTCATGACTGTGCTTTCCATTTTTACCCCAGCCCGAAGAAATCTTGTCCTGTTTTCTCAGGAAGTCATTCTGGTGACTGTGGGCTGCATTTCAGAATGAATTCCTTCTTTCATTATTTTTTTATTTCTTATAATACAAGTGATACACTAACAGAGACCAAGGCCTTCCTTGAAAACCAAGTAAAAAAAGTAAGTACAGGATGTGGTGCTGGTCTAAGATTAGAACACAGCCATGCATTCATTCATGCTTTCATTCCATGAATAAATGAGACACCCCCATTTTCTAAAATTGGGGAGATATGTGAATCAGAAATAATCGAATTCACAATCTGATTAGAATTCTATTCCAGTAATGGAAACTGACCACACCCATTGAGATGAGATGATATGGCCCACTCATATCTTGGTTGATTTCCTAACAATGTTAGCCTGACTTTGGGGGGAAAAGGCAAATGGTCTTAGCACTTAATGCCAGGCTTATTCTTTCATAAGGAGCAGGGTCAAAATAAAATTTCCTCGTACAAGACAGAGCTATTTTATCCTTGTCCGAGAATGGAAAAATTAATGATGAGTCATGTTTACTTCTTAGATGACTAGTAAGAAACCCCACCACCCCCACAGCCCTCTCCCGCTGCTCTTGATGGTGGCAGTAATTATGGGAAATCAGAGCACCCATCATCATTCCTGCCACTGGGACTAGAGATGCCCCTCTCCAGGCAAAATGGGCAAGGTATGGGCAGAGAAGAAACTCAGCATCATGGTAAGGCCTAAAGCCTGCCTTTGAAAGACTTGAGAAAAGAGTCAGAAGCAATTTCCTCCTTCTGTGGAAAGCGGTGGTTCCATAATGGCAGATCGGCAGATCAACCCTCCTATCGAGAACAGCTAGAAAAGCTGAACAAAACATCGAAGACATGTGTTTGAAGGTGAGCTACCAAGATGGTGAGGATTTGAGGGCCAAGATCCTAGAGAAAAGTGTTAACAGAGAAGTTAGTTTTGAGATATTTTCCCATTCTTAAGAGGCAGAGAACTTTCCAGCATCTTATGCTGAGGGGACAAAAATTGGAGCCCAAGGAGGAGGACCCCAAGTAATCACCTTAGGCTTTCAGCTGGGACTTCCAAAGGGCTACATCAAGGAGTGGGGTGAAAATAGAGAAACCCTCACAAAGATTGACGTTCAGCTTCCAATCAGCTCTACTTTTGATTGGCAAGTTTATATTCTTGCAAGGTTTCTCAACCTGAGTGCTATTGTCATTTGGGGGCAGCTAATTCTCTGCTGAGGGGACTGTCCTGTGTTGTAGGATGTTTAGCAGCAACCCTGGCCTCTACCCACTAGAGGTGCCAGTAGTACCCCCTCTCCCAAGTTCTGACAACCAGAGCTGTCTCCAGGCATTGCCAGTGTCCCCTGGTGAACAGAATCACCTCTGGTTTAAAAACAGATGTAAGGGTATCTGCCCAGACCCTACTGCCTGCCAGAAGCAAAAATAAATCTTACCATCATCCAGAGCCTCAAATTATATCTGTAAGTTTTCCTACATGATATCCAGCACCTAATAAAAACATCACTTTAAAATAGATGACAAAGTTGACAGACATAAAAAGAAATAGACACAACCACAATCATAGCGGGAGATTTTAGGACACATTTCTCAGGAATTGATGGAATAAGCAGGAAAAAAAATCAACAAGATTTGGGCAACAGGGTTAATAAACTGTGAAGGAGGGAGAGCTGCTACAAGGAAAGAATAGGCCAGTTCCACAGCGGTGGGGTGCGGGGGCTGGAGGAAAGGGAGGCATTAGGGGAGATGGACAGAGATGGGAAGAAAAGGAGTGTCTTTGTGGACGCCCTTATTCTGAAGGCCTATTGCTATAAGACCTCTTCACTGTGGGTGGTACAAGGGAACTGCCTAAGTGCAGACATTTCTTTTGTTCCTTCCTCTAAAAACTACACCGGCTGCTCTGTGAGATCTCCCGGCATCTCAGTCCACAACTGTGGCCTCCGTCACACTTAGTGATGTTTGTGTTAGCACAGACTAGTAAGGCAGGCAAAGGAGTGGTAAGCACTTTCTGATCAACTGGGAGTGTGTCTCCAACAGAGGAGAAGCTGAAATTCTCCTCCTCCCGGACCCCTGACATTGAGGTACCGCTGGATATCGCCAGACTTAGAGTCCTATTGTCTGAGAGCAGTTTCCAAATTGGGAGACAGTAGGACTATCTGATTCCTGTTACCACTCTCCCCTCAATATGTTAGCAAGAAGCACTCCAGGACACAGAAAAGGGGCCTGTCCCACCTGGGTTACGCAGGTATTGTTGATACCTGCTATATGGCAGATGTTATTCTAATTGTTGCCAAGACACAGAGAGTATAATAAGACTGGGATACAGAGGTGGATGAGGCCTATCCTTAGCCTCCAGGGAGCTCCTCCCAATCTAGCAGGGGTGAGGGCGTGAGCAGCAGCAAACCAATAGTTTGAGCACGGTGTGCTGTGAGGCTCTGCATGACGGAACATAGTTTGCTAATAACATGCAGGTGTAATGGGACTCGAGTGGTTCGTGGAGAGGGAGGACAGTAGATTAGGGGAAGCTGGTTTAAGCATCTTCTGGGGAACAGGAATAAAGTGAGCAAAAGTCTGCAGGTGGAAAAGTATGAAGTTCATTCAGGGAAATTTTTACTCAATAGTTATTGAGTGCCTACTCTCTACCAGGCATCATGTTAGGAGCTAGATGTACATCAGCAAGCAAGACAATCCTTCCCTCTGAGTTGCTTAGGGCTGATCCAGTAGGGAAGTTTGAAAAGGAAACAGGTGATTTCTGGGCCTTGCTGGGGAGAAATTCTACAGTGAGCTGTCTGGAGTAGCTGGAGCATGGAATGTGTACAAAGAAGTAGTGGGAAGTAAATACATCTGTCAGGTTACCTAGGGGCCATATTATGCCTTAAAACTCAAGGTGAGGCCTTTTTTGCCAAATGTGATTGGTAATAGGGAGCTACTGAAGTCTATTGAGCAGAGAATTGGTGTTTTACACATGTGGACTCATTAGGCAAGATGCTGTCTTGTCCTTGATTCCTGCCTTCACCAGGGCCAAATCAGAGGTCAAGGTGGAATGGACAGCAGCATGTGTGCGATTGATAGGATGGATGTTGAGGCCTGAGTTCAAGCTTGTGGGGCATGGAGGTCCCCTGTTAGTATCCATCCTACCCCCACTGCCTGGGAAGATCAGGTGCCTGGCCTGATGGAGGGGTAAGGCTCAGCAGCTGACACCCTCATTTTTTTTCTGGAAAAAAAATTTTTTGTGACACTGCCTCCTTATAGCTGGAAAGGACATTAGAGATTTTTGGTACAGCCCTCTCATTTTCAGATGTGGATATCAGTGTCCAGAGAGATTGACTTCCCCACAGGTAAGTCAGATCTCAGAATAAACCTGATCACCAATATGGGCATCTGATGTTGTTGCCTGCTCACTGTTTCCCCTTCTGCTAACAGAAGAACTGCAGTTTTACTTTGGGAAAACTCTGATCCTCCACTCTCAGGCCACCTGACTCAGCTGGGGCCTTTTTCCTTTCTATACCATTTCTCAGGCTTGGCTCATCAGAGCCCCAGCATCAGTTCTGTGGCTTTTGCTGAAGCTATGAGAATCTTTTTCTGGAGAACCTGGAGCTTCCAGGGGCCACTATGCAGAGAGAACATGCCACAAAACCGTCAATCAGGGGAAAACAAAGCTGAGAGGTGGAGAGAGTGAGACCAAGGTCTGATAACATAGTTTGAACCCCTGGATCCAGCCATGCCTGATGGATATTGACTCCTGGACTTTTCAGTATGTGAACCAATACATTTTCTTATTTGTTTTGTGTTGTGTTTCACTTACAAGTGTGTCTGAACTAATACATTCCTGACTTGCGTTCCTTTTTCCTCTTGAGCCACAAATGCTAATCCTTGGGTTTCTCCAGCAGGGTCACTTAGGTCTGTGACACAATTTCTTTCCCCATCTATTATTGCCTTCTGCTGTGGAGACTCTCCAAGCAGGACAGTGATGGCAGCAAGGAGTGAGTGAGGCAGTGAGCCATGGGCCAGCAACACGGAGAGGAGGCTTGGTTTCTAAAGGCTTGGGCCTAGGGAGTTCCCTGGTGGTCCAGTGGTTAGGACTCAGCGCTTTCACTGCTGTGGGCCCGGGTTCAATCCCTGGTTGTGGAACTAAGATCCCGCAAGTGACACATGGTGTGGCCAAAAAATAAAAATAAAAAAAATAAAGACTTGAGCCTGCATTTCACTCATCTCAGTGGATTTCTGTAGTAACATCAACATTAGCAGAAACACAGGCAACTTGTTCAAATGAGAAACTAACCAAGATATAGATAATTCATCATTTTTGTCTCTTGTTTTCAAATTATATGTATAATATGTGTGTGCATGTGTGTGCAGGTATACAATTTTACATATATTAATATGTGTGTATATATGTATGTATATATAGATTATACATATACGAGTAAGTGATATATACACATATATATGTATATATATACACATATATTCTGATTTTAGAAGTAATATACTACTTCCATTGAAGAAAATTCAGAAGGCAAAACACGTATGCAATGAAGAAACTCTTCCATAGTGTTAA
>RJWK010040160.1:6093-20184 GCA_004363435.1 Platanista minor | reverse complement strand
CCAATAAAGATGTTTAAAAAAAAAAAAGATAATCACAGAATCCGATTTTTAGTACATTTCCAGAATGCAAACTCATAAATATAAATCTCAGTGTACTCTGATCATTAGAAACAAGCAGTTGAAAAGTAAATGTTTAAAATTTTATAAACATAGACTTTTAAAACTACTTGGGGGAATTCCCTGATGATCCAGTGATTAGGACTCTGTGCTTCCACTGCAGGGGGCACAGCTTCAACCCCTGGTCAAGGAACTAAGATCCCGCAAAACGCATAGCGCAGCCAAAAAAAACCCTACTTGGTATTAAAACTAATTTTCTTTCGAGACGAGACGCTCAACATTGCTAATTATTAGGGAAATGCAAATCAAAACTACAATGAGGTACCGCCTCACACTGGTCAGAATGGCCATCGTTAAAAAGTCTACAAGTTAACAAATGCTGGAGAGGGTTTGGATAAAAGGGAACCCTCCTACACTGTTGGTGTGAATATAAATTGGTGCAGTCACTATGGAGAATAATATGGAGGTTCCTTAAAAAACTGAAAATAGAGCTACCATTATGATCCAGCAATCCCACTCCTGGGCACATATCTGGAGAAAACCATAATTTAAAAAGATACATGCACACCAATGTTCATTGCAGCACTACTTACGATAGCCAGGACATGGAAGCAACCTAAATGTCCATTGACAGATGAATGCATAAAAAGATACACACACACACACACACACACACACGTATACTACTCAGCCATAAAAAAGAATGAAATAATACAATTTGCAGCAACACGAATGGACCTAGAGATTATCATACTACGTGAAGTAAGTCAGAGACAGACTAATATCATATGATATCACTTACATGTGGAAACTAAAAAAAATGATACAAATGAACTTATTTACAAAACAGAAACAGATTCACAGACTTAGAAAACAAATTTATGGTTACCAAGGGGGAAAGGTGGGGGGGAGGGATAAATTAGGAGTTTGGGATTAACAAATACACACTACTGGGCTTCCCAGGTGGCGCAGTGGTTGAGAGTCCACCTGCCGATGCAGGGGACACGGGTTCGTGCCCCGGTCCGGGAAGATCCCACATGCCGCGGAGCGGCTGGGCCCATGAGCCATGGCTGCTGAGCCTGTGCTCAGCAACGGGAGAGGCCACAAAAGTGAGAGGCCCGCGTACCGCAAAAGAAAAAAAAAAACAAAAAAAACAAATACACAGTACTATATATAAAACAGATAATCAACAAGGACCTACTGTATAGCACAGGGAACTCTACTCAATTTTCTGTAATAACCTAAATGACAAAAGAATCTGAAAAACAAACAAACAAACAAAATATATATATATATATGTATAACTGAATCACTTTGCTGTACACCTGAAATTAATACAACATTGTAAATCAACTAAACTCCAATATAAAATGAAAATTTTAAAAAAGAAATGCTTAACACCAATGGGTTGAGATGGACAAAATTAAGGTGGATTCTCCAAGTGCTGGAAATGGCGTGGAATAAACACTCGACTCCAGCCCAACATCCACACTTCCTAGTATTTTTAAAACATCCATAATCTACAACCTGGCAATTGTTGCACACGAGTAAAACATTTGTGATACATTTGACCCAGGAGACAAAAAGGAGTGTAACAGCATTGGTGACAGATCAAAAATTAACATGAGACGGGACTTCCCAGGTGGCGCAGGGGTTAAGAATCCGCCTTCCAATGCAGGGGACGAGGGTTTGATCCCTGGTGGGGGAACTAAGATCCCAAACTAAGTTCCTACATGCCTGGGGGCAATTAAGCCTGCGCACCACAACTAGAGAAGCTTGTGTGCCGCATTGAAGAGCCTCACAGGCCAAAACAAAAAATTTCTAAATTTAAAAAATAATAAATAAATAAATTAACATGAGACAACCATGAGCAAAATCCACAAGGACTGGATGGAGGAGTTAACCGGGGGACCCCTTTCCTCTGACTGCAGCACGTGTGAAACAGACTGCGACTGACAGCCACACAGAAGCCTTCCATGTGATGTCACTGGTGTAGCACTGCTCATATTCACTATCGCAAATTCAGCAGAAGCAAAACCAAATAAAACACTGCTCGGTGATGAAGGACAGAGGTAAAGCTGCAAAGAATACCAAAAAGATCAGGACAGCTGTCACCCCAGGGACTGCCCACTGGGAGGTAAATAAGTTTATTGGACTTGTCTGTGGCTTTTGCTATACCTTGTCGGAGTTACAATTCTTTGCCGTTCGCCAAAGAAAAGAAAATTTTTTTTGCTGGTAAATAACTGACTCATTTTTAAGGTCAACAGCCATTTCTTACCCAAACTTTGCTCAGACTCCGCCCCCAGAGGCCCCTGACTTTGGGCCCCTCCTCGGCCCCCCGCACCCCGACCCTGAGCCACACTGAGCTGCAGAACAAGCCCCTGCAGACCTGGGTCCAGAATGCACTGACCACAGGGGGCCCGGACCCGACAAAGAGCCTTGCTCTCAAGTCCTCACAAAGAAGAGAAAAGCCCTTGGCAGTGGGTTAGAGGTGGTGGCACGTTTTTACACAAACATGTCTCCCAAATTGCGATTCTTAAGACCCCAAAGTTCTTTGTTCTTTGCAGCCTAAATACAGATTTTCTACATGCGACAGGAGGGCCTGGGGACCTCTTGAGTCAGGGGTCAGTCCAGTGGGCAAGGTCACTGTGGATCGGTGCCTTTTTTTTTTGGCGGTGGGGCATGCCAGATTGAGATCCCTGAGCAGGGATAGAACCCATTCCCCTGCAGTGGAAGCGCAGTCTTAACCAATAGACGGCCAGAGGAGTCACTGGATCGGTGCCCTTTGTTGAAGCACAAAGACACTCTGCGATGTCACTGCGTGCAAGGAAGGGGCGGGCCTCGTGGGTTCTCCCTTGATACCCTCCCCCCATATCTGGCCTTGCCAGCTTCTCCGCATCCCATTTCTTCCCCCACATCATCAGGCTCACCCCCGCAAGCCCCTGAACTTTGGGTAGCACCCAGGGAACAATGGGGTTCAGAACAAGCCCCTGGCCAGCTTCTCAAGAGAATGGGCCGACCCAGAGGACCATGTCCAGTCCAGCCTCGCTGGTCCCGCAGTCCGCGCACCGCCCTCACTCGCCCAACTTCCCTCCTCACACAGAAAAGCCCTTTTCTGTGCGGTTGGAGACGCTGGCACATCTCTGGGATCTGAACCTCGGCCCTATCGCAACGGTATTTACAGTATTTGCAGTCTCCTTCACCGTCTCTGGACTTGACTTGATGTGTCAGGTCCAGGGCGGATATCCCAGAGCGCCTGACCATCCTTTCCTGCCTCGGACCCCCACTCAGCTGAGGACTCAGTCAAGAAGGCTGGACCACAACCAGCGGCTGAGGGCTGAAACTCAAGTCCGGACCTGAGGAGAACACGCCGGGTCCCCACCCCGCGGCCGAGGGGGAGACTCGGGTCGGGACCCCGGGGTGGGTGGGACGTGGGGAGATCCTGGCCCGCCTCCGCTTTCGATAGGCTCCGGTCTATTCTACGCAGCCTCTTCCAAATTCGGGCCCCGGGCCGCGCACTCACCATCTCCGACTCCTTCCGGGTTCTCCGAAGCGTCCTCACCGCGGCCCTGAGACCTGGGCAGGTGAGAGTGATGGGGACGGAACACCAGAAGCCGCAACAGCAGAGGCCGCGCGGGTTCGCACAAGAGGCGGGGCTGCTGAGAGAAACTTCCGCGGGCTGGGAACGCGCCCACCGCGCGTCCTCATTGGACGGCTCTCCGGTGCCCGGGCTCTGATTGGATAGTAATCCGTGCCCCGCCCCTGCCCTGACGGACAGCCTTCCTGGTCCCATTCGGCCCAGATGGCTTTGTCCGGACCCCGCCCAGTAGCCGCTGATTGGACAGTTCAACCAGACCCCGCCCCTACTCCTAAGTGACAGGCCACAGGCACACGCGTGTCTGATCCGCCCGCCTGGGCCTTGGGCTCCGTGCAGGACAGGCTTTGGGCGCGGCGCACCCTGTGACATCTGCCCACAGCTAGGCGGCTCCCCTGTGTCCTCCTCCTGCACCTGGAAGTCCAGACTCAGTTTCCCCGCGGATCGCTCCATATCCGGAGTGAAGATGAGAAAAGGCGGGACACGGCAAGGGCCGAGGTCACCGTGGAAATGTTCCCTTTAAGAACAGACTCGCAGTTACATCACCAAATGCAAGGCAGGTTCACGTTAGGTTTTGAAGTGTGACCTTTGACACGGGAAAGCCCCGCCCTTCATCCCCTCCCCCGCCTCTGGGGCTTGAGATCAGCAACTCAAGTGATCTGCCAAGTAACTTTCCCCAGTGGGAAGTCGGACCCTGAGGCCCCAGTCACGGAACAGGACTGGTCTCAGCACATCCACAGGTGTGAGACACCACAGTTCTCAGGTGTGCATTTTACACTGCAAGGAAATGTTTTTTAGATCTGCTTTTGAGTGTTGCTGGAAAATTTTGAAATATGAAAAGGCTGTGATATCCCTAAAGCAACTGAACTCCTATTTTAACTGATTGGGAAAAAAAAAGCAATAAAAGCTTAATTAAGTTTGAGTTGGACCGGAAACTTCTTAAGGTTCTGATTAAATTAGCCCAAAACAATCCCACATGCCGCGGGGCAACTAAGCCCATGCGCCACAACTACTGAGCTCACACGCCTCAAGAGAGAGCCCGCCTGCTGCAAACTACACAGCCCACGCAGCCTGGGGCCCCTGCGCCACAACTAGAGAGAGTAAACCCACACACCACAACTAGAGAGAAGACCGCATGCCACAACAAAGAGCCAGCGGGCCGCAACGAAGATCCCGCCTACTGCGACAAAGACTCAATGCATACAGATAAATAAATAAATATTTAAAATAAATAAATAAGCCCAAAACATTTATAACATTTCATATGACTGCTCATTTCAGAAAATACCCTCCAACTTGAGATGGAGTAAAAAAGTACAAACTTCAATACAACTGACCATTTTACTTATAAACATAATTATGAAAATTCATTTTCTGTGGTTTGCGGAAAGGTTTTATTCACTTTCATTAAAATTATAGTTCAGGGGACAAATTTTAAAATGCTTTCCTATGGTAGAAAAGTGACTTCCAATTACAAGTAAATTACTTATGATTCCTGAACTATTTTTATTTTTTTTTCATTTTGTGAATTAATAATGAATGCTGGGACTTCCTGGGGGCGCAGTGGTTAAGAATCCACCTGCCAATGCGGGGGACACAGGTTCGAGCCCTGATCTGGGAAGATCCCACAAGCCACGGAGCAACTAAGCCCGTGCGCCACAACTCCTGAGGCTGCGTGCCACAATTACTGAAGCCCGCGCGCCTAGAGCCTGCGCTCTGCAACAAGAGAAGCAACTGCAATGAGAAGCCCACGCACCTCAACGAAGAATAGCGCCCCCCCCCCCGCCTTCACGACAAATAGAGAAAGCCCGCGGGCAGCAACGAAGACCCAACGCAGCCAAAATAAATTAATTAATTAAAATAATAATAATAATGAATGCTGTTTCGAAAAACTTAGCCTGAGATTTAGAAATCTAAGAGTTATGGAGGAAGAATGTCAGCTGCCATATCAGTAAACAAAGGAAGTTGCAGCCATCAAGTCAGCTTCCACTGCAGCCGCCCCCAGCTGTGCACCCCGAGGGGATTCAGGATGGAGAAAAGCAGGATACTGGCCCTAGATACTTAAGGTGCATATCAAAGGAATGATTTCAATCAGCCCAGACTCTTGCATCTTCCCATACCTAGAAAAGCACTAAATTCATTAACTTGAGCTGTCTGGTTTTCTTTAATTAACAGTAATCTTTCGATGTTTCTACTACCTGATTTTTGTTGCAAAATTCCTATCCATCCTGGTTCCTCCCTTACCTCTTCAGAGAGGTCCCTCAGGGAGATCTGAGAAGCCGTCTTCTGACTTTCAATCCTCAGAAAGTCTGCCAAGTATAACATAATTCTCCACTTTTAGGTTGTGCATTTTTATTTCAGTCCACAATTGTGAATCACTATGTTGTACACCTGAAAATTCTATAATATTATACATCAACTATACCTCAATTTTTAAATAATTAAATAAAAATAATTTTAGAATTTTAACTTTTTAAAAATTCTTAAAACAAAAATAATGCGGTTGGGAAAATGATGCTGAGAAATAAAATACTGCCTGCCATATCAGTAAACAAAGGATGTCACAGTCATCAGCGATTGCACCCACCTCCTACAGTGAGCCGGGGAGCCCTGAGGGAACTCAGGATGTGTCAGGATACTGGCCCCAGAGAGCTGAGGTGCATATCAAAGGAATGATTTCAGTGAGCCAAGACTCTTGCAACTTCCCATACATAGAAAAGTGCCAAATTCCTTAACTTGAGATATCTGGTTTTCTTTAATTAAGAATAATCTTTGGACGACTACCTGCCCTTTGTTGTAAAACTTCTGTATAACCTGGCTTCTCGCCTCGCCTTGCCTCGCCTCCTTGGAGCAGTTTCTCAGAGTTATCTGTAACGCTGTCTCCCGGGCTGCAGTCCTCACTGTGCCCCAAATAAAACTTAACTCGCAGCTCTCATGCTGTGCATATATTTCTTTTAAGTCAACGCGAGGTTCGGCTGCTCACTGCTCATTTGCCAATAATTCAAGAGGCAAGCGTCGGTAGGAAAGAAAGGGGCTTTAATCAGAAAAGCTGGCAATCTAGGGAGAAGGTGGACTTGTGTCCAGAGACCAACTCCAAAGATTCTGCTTAGCCATGACAGTTTTTAAAGGGGGAAAAGCGGGGTGGGGGAGGATCTCAGTGAATCATCGAGGCAGGAAGTTGAGTTCTGCCCCCTTCTCCATTGTGAGCATATAACATCTCTTCAGATGTTATCTTGCCTGTGTGATCTGCCTGCAGGATTGCTAAGCGGGCTGTTGGGGAGAAAGAGCTAGTCACTTTTTATCTGCTTTATTCTTCATTCTTCCACTCCATCTAGGAAAAGAACCACCAGGTTAGACAAGGCATGGTGTACATTCAGGAGAGCATAAGTCAGGAGTTAGTATCAACTGCTTCATGATCTCATTCCTATAATTAGGTCTTTTAAGGTTAGTGGGGGACAGAAATGGGTAACAGGAAAGGGGCAAAAGAGCTGCTTTCAATCCCTATTATATGTACCTCAGCTATCTAGGGCCAGTTGCCTGTGCTTTCTCATCCTGAGTCTCCTCTGGGTGTACCTCGGGAGCAGCTGTAATGTGACGGTTTGATGGCTGCAACAACCTTTGTTTACTGATATGGCAGGCAACATTTTTCACTCAGAGTGTTTCCCTTTGGTCGTAAATTCCACCAATGTTTGGGAGGTATTGCATGACCAATTTTGTCCCATGATGCTAGGAAAGCTCATTCCTAGATCAGGTAAAGATTCTGTTGATATGCCAATTTTTGGATTAGGCCTTGTTGTTTGTTTGTTTGTTTTTGCTTTTTAAAAAAATATTTATTTATCTATGGCTGCATTGGGTCTTCGTTGCTGTGCGCAGGCTTTCTCTAGTTGCAGCAAGTGGGGGCTACTCTTCGTTGCGGTGCGCGAGCTTCTCATTTCAGTGGCTTCTCTTCTTGTGGAGCACAGGCTCTAGGCGTGTGGGCTTCAGTAGTTGTGGCATGCAGGCTCAGTAGTTGTGGTGCATGGACTTAGTTGCTCCGCAGCATGTGGGATCTTCCCAGACCAGGGATCAAACCTGTGTCGCATGCATTGGCAGGCAGATTCTTAACCACTGCGCCACCAGGGAAGTCCTGGATGGGGCCCTGTTGATAATTTAAAATTCTCTGGATCACCTGTCTTACTAGTTTACTATGATCCAGGAAATGTTTTCCCCTGTTGCTTTTTCCCATACCTAGAATTACACTATTACAATTGTTCTGTCTAGAGTTATAAATGAGATCTATTTCCTCAAGATGTTTAGCCATCATCAATTTTGCTGGAGGCGTGGATACAAACTGGGTAATGTAAGAGACAACAATCTTATAAAATAGACAGGATATAAGTAATATACCTAGTAACATTAATGAAGTCACAAGTAGGGATTTAAGCCATGAGCTTCCAGAACAAAATCAGCTTTCCAAAAGATCACCAAGGCTAGGAAGTAGGTTATCTAAGGCAGCAATCTGATTTTTCAGGTAGCTTATTAAATGTATTATATTGGAGTATTCATCTGGTATGAAAACACAGGATTCAGTTTGAATTATGGCACAGGTGCCTCCTTGGGATGCTGTAAGGATATCAAGGACCATGTGATTTTGTAACACAGCTTTCCTCATCATAGAGACCTCAGAATTCAGTAGGCTAATAGCCTGGTTACTATCATTTAAGGCCTTATGGTGAATTCTGTTAAGGCTTCACCGGGGGAAATTATGTCTTCCAGTCCTACTGAAGGCACAAAATAGCTGCTAAGTTATCCTACCAGTGAAACAGAGATCTTTTGGTCCATCGGGCTCATATTGATGGTAAATTTGCTGGGGTCGCATCTAAGGGAATCCTAAAGTACATCTTCCTATCCATCATGGCAGAAGTCAGGGCCATAGGCTGAACCCACAAAGCCATCGAGTCCTATTAGGTGCGACCCATTATATTCCTGGTCACCTGACCCAAAATGCTCCATACCAATCACTATCTTTTTTTTTTCTTTTTTTTTTTTTTTTGGCCACAGCAAACAGCTTGTGGGATCTTAGTTCCCCAACCAGGGATCAAACCCGCACACTCAGCAGTGAAAGCACAGAGTCCTAACCACTGGACCAACAGGGAATTCCCCAGTCACAATCTTGAAGGGAAATGAAATGACATATTGGCATTTTTTATAAGGTACCCAGCCTAAATTCCTAGTGTTGTTAGGCTGATTATCTTTAGTATGATTTAATTGTTCACAACACATTGGGGGGGGGGGTCTTTAAACTTAGATGACCATAGCCTGGCGTTAGCCAAATAAATCCATCCCATATCTGAGGGAAGGTCCCTCCTAGTAATCAAGAGGTGACTTTTTTTTTTTAATTTTATTTATTTATTTATTTTTGGCTGTGTTGGGTCTTCGTTGCTGCCTGCAGGCTTTCTCTAGTTGCAGTGCATGGGGGCTACTCTTCATTGCAGCGCGCAGGCTTCTCATCGCTATGGCTTCTCTTGTTGCGGAGCACGGGCTCTGGGCGTGCGAGCTTCAGTAGTTGCAGAACAGGGGCTCAGTACTTGTGGCTCACGGACTCTAGAGTGCAGGCTCAGTAGTTGTGGCGCTTGGGCTTAGTTGCTATGTGGCATGTGGGATCTTCCTGGGCCAGGGATTGAACTCATGTCCATTCCCTGCATTGGCAGGTGGGTTCTTAACCATGCACCACCAGGGAAGTCCCAAGAGGTGACATTTTTTAATTGAAATTTAGCTCATTGTTCTGATTGAGCTTGAGTAACTTTAAGGGAAAACTCGTATTTATGGCCAGGGTCAGAAAAAATATGTTGGATTGCCCAAGTCCAATCTGGTAATATCAGTAGTGGCCCAGACAGAACTATAGCTTCTTTCTTTTAAAATAATTTTTTTAAGGCCCATCCAATAAGAGCCTTGGAGAAGAGAAACCCACCAAAGTAAAAGAGAAGTACTGGATGCAGGTAATTGACCACAAACCCAACAATTGGATTGATTTCTAAAATTCACATAGGATCATGCCCATGATGGAAAAACATATGATTTGTGGGCAAAAGCCTAAGAAATCAAGAAGAAGCATTATAAATAATCTTATGGGTCAGGTCCAGCCTCTTGGGATAGCTGTCTACTTCTGATGTTGCCTTCTTCTGGTCCTGGTATTGGTGTTTCTTTCTTTTTAGAGCATCATTAGAGTATTAGTTTAAGGTGAGTTTGAGGTCAGCAGTTCTCTCTATAGACCAGTCCAGTGCAAGGGCTCTTTTTAGGTGGGAAATGTAAATCCAAGAGTCAATTCCTTTCAGCGGGATTTTATTTTTATTATTTATTTATTTATTTAGGCTGCGCCGGGTCTTAGTTGCGGCACACGGGATCTTCATTGCAGCACACAGGATCTTTTATTTGCAGCATGCGGACTTCTTTAGTTGCGGTATGCGGACTCTTGGTTGTGGCATGCATGCACGATCTATTTCCCTGACCAGGGATCAAACCTGGGCCCCTGCATTGGGAGCACGGAGTCTTACCCATTGGACCACCAGGGAAGTCCCAATTCCTTTCAGTTTTAATGCACCTGAGTTAGTTAAAAGAACCTGATAAGGGCCCTTCCACCTAAGGTTGGAGGGAGGCTTTTAAATGATGGCTTTTCCAGTATACATAATCTCCTGTTTGTAAGTCATGGGGCATCTGATCTTCATCTGAGGATCAATTACTGTGATAAGCTTCAGATACAAGATTAGAATGTCCTGTTAAAGTACAAAGGTTCCTTAAAAAACTAAAAGTAGAGCTACCATATGATCCTGCAATCCCACTCCTTTGTACATATCTAGAGAAAACCATAATTTGAAAAAATACATGCACCCCAATGTTCACAGCAGCACTATTCACAATAGTCAAGACATGGAAACTACCTAAATGTCCATCAACGGATGAATGGATAAAGAAGATGTGGTATGTATGTATCATATAATAAAATATTATTCAGCCATAAAAAAGAATGACATAATACCATTTGCAGCAACACTAATGGACCTAGAGATTATTATACTAAGTGAAGTAAGACAGAGAAATATCATATGATATCATTTATATGCAGATCTAAAAAACAAAAAAGATACAAATGGACTTATATACAAAACAGAAACAGACCCACAGACATATAAAATAAAACTTATGGTTACCAAAGGGGAAATGGGGTAGAGGAGGGATAAATTAGGAGTTGGGGATTAACATACACAGACTACTATATATAAAATAGATAACCAACAAGGACCTACTGTATAGCACAGGGAACTCTCCTCAATATTCTGTAATAACCTCTAAGGGAAAAGAATCTGAATCACTTTCCTGTCTACCTGAAACTAACAGAACGTTATAAATCTACTACACTTCAATAAAAAAAAAAGAATGTCTGGTTGATAATTCCATTAAGCCTTGGCAATAGTGTAACAGATCTCCTTTCAATAATCTAGGCTCATATAATCCTTCATCCAATCTCTTTGTTCTCCCCATTATAATCTCAAAGGGAGACAAATGATGTTTGCCAAAAGGGGTGGACCTGAGGTTGAGGAGAACCAATGAAAGGGCCTTAGGCCAGGGTGAGGAATAAGCATTCATAATTTCAGCCAATTGAGGGTTTTAAAACATATTTCTTTCTTTCTTCACTTTATTTATTTATTTAGGCTCCACCAGGTCTTAGCTGCGGCACGCGGGCTTCTTAGCAGCATGCAGACTCTTAGTTAGTTGTGGTATGCAGATTTCTTCAGCTGGGGCATGTGTGCAGGATCTAGCTCCCCACCAGGGATCGAACCCGGGCCCCCTAGCCAATTGAGTTTTCATTGTTCCATTTGTCTCTCTACAAACCCAGAAGACTGGGGTTGACTGGCACAATGGAACTCTTGCATAATCTGCCAAATCTTACAAATTTCTTCAACAATTTGTCCGATAAAATGAGTTCCTCTGTCGTGATGTAGTTCTGAGGGGATTCCACAAATGGGAAGAATCACTCTTTCTAAAATCAGTTTCCTGGGACTTCCCCGGTGGTCCAGTGGGTAAGACCCCACTCTCCCAATGCAGGGGGCCCGGGTTTGATCCCTGTTCGGGGAACTAGATACTGCATGCATGCCACAACTAAGAGTTTGCATGCTGCAACTAAAGATCCCACGTGCCTCAACTAAAGAGCCTTTGTGCCACAACTGAAGATCCTGCATGCTGCAACTAAGATCTGGCGCAGCCAAAATACATAAATAAAAATAATAAATAAATAAATATTAAAATCAATTTCCCTACTGATTGTGCTGTGGCACATCGCCATGGGAATGCCTCAACCCAGTGTGAAAACGTACAAATCATAACAAGAACATATTGATAACCAGAGGAAGGTGGCATTTCTATAAAACCAATCTGGCATACTTCAAAAGGACCCCAGGTAATGAACAATGTCCTTGAGAACAATGGATTGGCTTCCATGGGTTATATTTGGGACAAGGACTGTACCCTGAATAGACCTTTAGAGCTATAGTAAAAGAAGGCTTCCAAAAATATTGTTTGCCCCATGACACCATCTTATCTGGGTTCCAATGGGTTAACTCATGAGTATATTGTAAAATAGGATATTGAGCTCCAAACAGAAGGATAGGCTTCCCTTTTGGGCCTATCCACAGCTCTGTATTGGAGTTGAATCTTCCAGCACTCTGTGTCCAGGTGTCTTTTTCTTTGTCTGGTACCATTCTCTGAAACTTGAACAATATGTCAGTAAGGTTACTGGGAGGCTGAAAGGGAAAGGCAGTGGTTAGTTGGTCCTTGTTTGTTTGTAAAGCTTCTGCTTGGGAGTATTATCCATTAGAGAATTTCCTTTTGCTTCTGCAGTGTCAGCCTTAGAATGATCTGATGCCTTAACAATGGCAAGTGCCCTTGGCAGCAGAATTGCATCTAGGGACTTCCCTGGTGGTACAGTGGTTAAGAATTCGCCTGCCAATGCAGGGGACACAGGTTTGAGCCCTGGTCCAGGAAGATCCTGCATGCCGCGGAGCAACTAAGCCCTAGGTGCGCCACTACTGAGCCTGTGCTCTAGAGCCCACAAGCCACAACTACTGAGTCCACATGCCACAACTACTGAAGCCCACGCACCTAGAGCCCGTGCTCCACAACAAGAGAAGCCACCGTAATGGGAAGACTGCCCACCGCGACAAAGAGTAGCCCCCGCTCACTGCAACTAGAGAAAGCCCGAGGGCTTCAACAAAGACGCAACACAGCCGAATAAATAAATTTAAAAAAAAAAGAATTGCATCTAGTAACTCCACTACTTATTTCCCATTTTTTTAAATTTAAGTATAGTTGATTTTCAATGTTGTATTACTTTCTACTGTCCAGCAAAGTGATTCAGTTTTGCATATATATATATGTATATATATACATATATATATATGTATATATATACATTCTTTTTTATACATATATTCTTTTCCAATATGGTTTACCCCAGGATATTGAATATGGTTCCCTGTGCTATATAGTAGGACCTTGTTGTCTATACATTCTATATATAATAGTTTGTATCTGCTAACCCCAAACTCCCAACCCATCCCTCCTCCACCACCCCCTCTGCCTTGGCATCCACAAATCTATTCTCTATGTCTGTGAGTTTGTCTGTTTTGTAGATAGGTTCATTTGTGTCTGCTTCCCATTTTTGATACACTTTCCTGAGGTTGTTAAAAAGTCCTCTTTGGAACTTCCCTGGCGGTCCAGTGGTTAAGACTCTACTTCTAATACAGGGGATGTGGGCTCGATCCCTGGTTGGGGAACTAAGATTCCACATGCAGCGAGGCCCCCCCCCAAAAAAAGTCTTTGTTTCCAAAGCATACCAAAATCATATGCCACTCCAAAAGCATACTAGCTGTGTAAATATTAACAAATTTTCCTTTTGCCAACCAACAGACTCTTATTAGTGCTATTAATTCAGCCTGTTGGGCAGAAGAGATATAAGGCAAGGGACCATTTTCAAATATAGACACTGGAGAAACAATGGCATAGCCAGCCTGGTACCTTCCATGAGGTCCTTGTAGATATGAACCATCAGTGAGTAATATAAAATCAGAATTATCTGTTGGGCTTTCTTGAAGGTCAATCCTAGGAGATAAAAGATGGTCAGTTAATAAAAATAGAGTTGCCATATAAGCCAGCAATCCCACTCGTGGGCATATATCTAGACAAAACTATAATTCAAAAAGATACACGCACCCCTATGTTCATAGCAGCACTATTTACAATAGCCAAGGCATGGAAACAACCTAAGTGTCTATCGACAGATGACTAGATAAAGAAGATGTGGTATATACATACAATGGAATATTACTCAGCCATAAAAAAAGAATGAAATAATGCCATTTGCAGCAACATGGATGGCCCTAGAGATTATCGTACTAAGTGAAATA
>RJWK010040159.1:0-20086 GCA_004363435.1 Platanista minor | reverse complement strand
GCAATGAAGTTCTTTTCCATCTCAGTCACCAGGAATGATGGCTGCATCCCAAATCCACACGGCTGGGTTAAGGGATCTCCCTTTTATCTAAGCCTGTTTTCTTCCTTGTGCATCAATGGCCTTGAGGTGAACATTCCACAGAAGCTACAGGAATCCACAAAAACTTCTCTGACAATAAATAAAAAAGATGAACATGCCTAGAGGTCCTAATAGTTTCTGTGCACATTGATCCTGCAGTCACAATCACTGGAACATTTGTGGATACACTTTTATAAGCGACACATACCATCTACGTGGCTGCAGTCTCCTCCACTCTCTATTAATCAAGTGTTTCTGTACCAATGATTGCGCTCCCTTACCTCTGTACTTTTACAGTGACACTAACCTACTGAATTCTGGGTATCAGGATACATGCCTGCTTTGCAGTATTTGGGGTAGGGATTCCCTGCAGCAGTAATGGGCATTATGTGAACAAGAAAAACGATTAATGTTGCTCCCAGAAGCACTGATTGTCACAACAGCTTCCCACCTCCTCAACATATTTTCTGAGCCCACAAAATAATCCTGGCATCCAGCCCAGAAGTAGAAACACAAAATCCTACAATCTTTCCTAGGAAGCCTTGGGCAACAATGCGGCCCAAGGGAGCAGCTTTTGGATCTAGGCCAAAACTAGAAAGACAGCTATATTCTTCCATCATTATCTCACCTCTGAGAAAAAATATGGAACTCCCCCAAAAGCTGTTCATCCCTAAACACTGGCAGAGCCAAATTCTATTTTGAAACCATCTCACACAGTGAATAGAACACCAAGATCAAAGGCAGCTTGAACAATATCTATTTTACTGCAAACCCCAAGGCACTGTGAGACAGAAAATTCTCAGGTTGGTGACTTGGAAGCTGGGAGTATCACATGAAACATTTCCCTGAAAAGGCAGTCTTTCTCAGCAAGCCACGAACAGAACTGAAATTGCGGTATCTCGACCAAATCTGGGTCAGGTCCCGCCTAATATCATCAGAGAGAAGGGAATAAGGATCCCAGAACAGTTAAGACTACTGATGCTTTCCTCCAACAAATGGGGAGGGGGCAGAGATTGGCTTCCCTAAACATGATGGGGTGATGAAGAACGCACACTGTTTAGACACGCCAGGTGGCAGAGGTGAAAACGCTGTAACCACTGAAACTGGCACCAATATAAATCTGCTAAGAGACCTGGGCACGTTAGAAAGTGCAACTCAGATCCTTACCGCTCCCCATATACCTGGGATGGGTGAGGAATCTCCCCACCGTAGACACACCTCCAGGTATATGAGAGGCAATTCAAGTAGACATCCCCATCACAGGAATTCTCTTCCTGTGTAATTCTATTAAAGAAATTGTGCATCCCTGTACATCTCAGTCCTTTCCCTAGTGTGAACACTCTGGTGTTGGTTGAAGCTGAAGCTTCAAATAAAAGGTTTCCCACATACTCATAAGGTCTTTCTGCACTGTGAACTCTTCAGTCCTGAATGAGGGTGAACCTCCGGCTAAAAGATTTTCACGTTCTTTGCACTTAAAAGGCTTATCTCCAGTATGAACTTCCTAGTGTTGAATGAGGCTGGATTTCCCAAACTCAGCACACTCATAGGCCTTTACCAAGTGTGGACTTTCTGATGAGCTAAGCATCTCGAGTTATGCTTGAAGGATTTCCCATACTCACGACATTTCTATGGCCTCTCATTACTGTAAACTCTCTGGCATTGCATGAGGCTGAAGTTTCAGCTAAACAATTTCCCATATTTGCTGCATTTATAAGGACTTTCTTCAGTGGGAACGCTGATGACAAATGAGGTTGAACTTTGGCTAAAAGATTCTCCACGATCTTTGGACTTACCAGGCATTTCTCCAGTGTAGATTTTCCTATGGTTACTGAGGTCATAGCTTCAACTAAAGGAATTTCCCACATTCACTGCACTCATAAGGCCTTTTTCCAGTGTGAACTCTCTGATGTGTAAGGAAACCGTACTGGCAGTTAAAAGATTTTCCTGAATCATTGCATTCATACGGCCCTTTTTGCCCGTGTGAACTCTCTGATGTAGAATGAGAGGCACCTTTAGATAAAAGATTTCCCACATTCACTGCACACATAAGGCTTTTCTCCAGTGTGAACTTTCTGGTGTTGAATAAGGTTAGTTCTTTGGGTGCAAGCTGTCCCACATTTGCTGAACTCACAAAACCCTTCATTAGTCAGGACTCTCTCATCCTCAACAAGTATTTCTGTCTGGCTAGAGGCTTTCTTGCCTTTTCCCCAGCTATGATGACCTTTTCCACTGTGAAAAACAGCTTCACACTCCTTACTGTTCTTTTGTTGCTTCTTGGTATCAGTGGCCTCTTACTGAAATCCCATGTTGGCCATGAAGTCCTTCCTAATCTCCATGTAGGTAGAGAGATTCCCTGATGCGTAGGCTGTGCAGCTCCTTAAAAAACGAAGGTCTCCCCAGATCACATCAGAAGGGTTTCTCTCTAATGTGCTGCCTCTGGTGCTGTTGAAGGTTTGCAGTGAAATAGAATTCTTTCCCACATGCCCCACATGTGTATGCTTTCTGGCCCTTATTTATTACTTGCTCTTCAGCAAAGTGCAAAATGTCTCTCAAGACTGGGATACACATCTTACAGGGCTGGGCCTTCTCAGGAGATGAACCACCTGCCCTGGGAGTCCTCAGCTGTTGACACTCCATCCTCAGATATGTTCTATTCAGATATGTTCTATTCATGCTTGACTCCACACCAAGAACCTGAAAACAAAGAAGTGATGGTGAAGTTCTTGTTGACTCCACTGGGGGTGGTGACACCTTCACAACTGTATGTCTGACATGTGAAGGAAACAGTCCAATGGATCGTGTTCAGGAAATGAAGTTGGGATCACACTGAGGAAGCAGCTGCTCTCACCAAGTACAGGGCACAAGGACTAGATGAGACCCAAGACAAAAAGCGAGTTCTACAATTCACTTCTCTTTCAGTTGCTTTTACCAGGACCACATCTCCTGGTGACCTGCAATACTGTGCAGACATGTATGTCCAGCCCCCAGAAAATCTGACTGGAACAGATAGATGGTGTCCAAGAAATATTAAAGGATACCTGCGGGTTTGAGAACATAACAATGTCATTAAGTACTACAGGGAAAACAGTGTGAAGACCACACGAGGTAAGTGGTTTAGAGAGGTGGTAGGGAATAGATTCTAGCTTAGCGTCAGACTGAAAATGGGAGTAATAGAAATAAAAAATTGGCAAAGTGTCAAGAAAGGAGAAAGGAGTAGAGAAGTGATTTGGGGCCACTGGCAATGGCATTAAAAAACTAGTCACACAAGATAACGTTCCTGATATGACTTGAACAGAGACCTGATGTCAAGCCCTCTTCTACCTGCCATTCATCTTATCCAGGCTACCTCTGAACTCTAAGCTGAGACCAGAGTCATGTCCATCCCATGAAGCATCAAGCACTCTTCACCCCCAGCTGAAAAACTATATGCGATGCAAATGATACAAGTCCTAATGGAAAGTAAGGACAGGTGAGTGGCCAACACTGGCCCAGAGGAATTCATACACAGCAGACAATGATATTTAAGTGTTCCAAAAGAAGCTCCAGTACAGCCAGAGAGAAGCATGTACAGCAGATGGAGAACCAAGTGTTAGGAATCCATCTCCTCACCTAAACAACAATTGTACAGGCAGAATATAACTGAGGTAACTATTTTGCAACCCTGGATTCTACTGAACATTTGCAGTGCCCTAAAAAACAAAGTTTGAAGAGACAAAGGAAGCTTCAGAACCAGAATTAGATAACACAGTGATGTCGGAATGATCATACTGGGAATATAAAAGAATAACAATTGACATCCTAATTAGTATCTGCTAGTGGATAAAGCAGACAGCATACAAGGCCAGAAGGGCAATGTAAGCAGAGAGATGGAAATTCTAAGAAAGAACCAAAAAGAAATGCCAGAGATCAAAAACACCAGAACAGAAATGAAGAATGACTGTGATGGGCTTATTCATAGACTGGATACAGTTGAGGAAAGATCTCTGAGCTTGATGTTCTCATAGTAGAAACTTTCAAAACTGGAAAACAAAGGGAAAAGGGACTAAAAGAAGGAAGACAGGAAGGAAGGAAGAAAAATCGAAAGAAAAAAAAGGAAAGAGGGAGGGAGGGAAGGAAGGAAGAAAAGGTCGGAAGGAAGGAAAGGTGGGAAGGAGGGAGGAAGGGACAAAGGAAGGAAGGAAGGAAGGAGAGAAAAAGAAATGCAAATCAAAACTACAATGAGGTACCACCTCACACAGGGCAGAATGGCCATCATTAAAAAGTCTACAAATAACATGCTGAAGAGGATGTGTAGAAAAGGGAACCCTCCTGCCCTGCTGGTGGGAATATGAGCTGGTACAGCCACTATGGAAAACAGTATGGATGTTCCTCAAAAAGCTAAAGATAGTGTTGCCATATGATCCAGCAATCCCAATCTGGGGCATATATATCCAGAAAAAACTATAACTCAAAAAGATACATGCAGGTTCTTATTAGTTATCCATTTTATACATATTACTGTATATATGTATAAAAATATAAATAAAATTAAAAAAAAAGATAATCAACTAAATTAGTCACCTGATATCAGAGTTAAACATCGACCGATAAAAATTTTAAAGATTAAAAAAAAAAAAAAGATCATGTTCATGTACCCCCATGTTCATAGCAGCACTATTCACAATATCCAAGACATATAAACAGCCTAAATGTCCACTGACAGATGAATGGATAAAGACGATCTGGTACATATATACAATGGAATACTACTCAGCCATTAAAAAAATAATAATAATCCCATTTGCAGCAACATAGGTGAAACTAGAGATTATCATACTCTAGTTTAAGTCAAAAAGAGAAAGACGAATACCATGTGATATCACCTATATGTGGAATCTAAAATATGACACAAATGAACTTATGTACAAAACAGAAACAGACTCACAGACACAGAGAACAGACATGTGGCTGCCAATGGGGAGGAGGAGGGTTGTGTGTGGGGGGTAGGAGTGGGAGTTTGGGATTAGCAGATGCAAACAATTATATATAGAATGGATAGACAACAAGGTCAACTGTGTAAGCACAGGGAACTATAATTAATATCCTGCAATAAACCATGGTGGAAATAATACATAAGTAATAATGTATATATAAGTGAATCACTTTGATGTAGAGCAGACATTAACACAACACTGTAAATCAAGTATACGTCCATTAAACAGAAACAAAAACAAAAAAATAGAATACCCCAAAACTCTGGAACTGCAAAAGGTTTATTCATACTATAACTTATCCATATATAAACTTATAACCTTATAACTTATTCGTCTTATAACTAAAACTCTGTAGCTTCTGGCACCATTCACCTATTTCATCCACTCCACTTCCTCGGCTCTGGCAACAACTAGTCTCTTATTTGTATCTGAGTTTGGTGGGTTTTTTTGTTTTGTTTTGTTTGCTTTTAAAGATTCCACATGTAAGTGTAATCAGGTAGTATAGCTGACCCTTGAACAACATGGGTTAGAACTGCATGGGTCCACTCACATATGGATACTTTTCAATAAATACACACAGCGTTACATGATCTGTGGTTGGATGAATTCACAAATGTGAAACTTCAGAATCAGAGGGATGACTATGGGACTTCAGCATCCACAAATTTCAGGATGTGCAGAGGCTCCTGGAATCAATACTCTGCAGAAACGGAGGGACAACTTTGTCTTCCCCTGTCTGACTTATTTCACTTATCAGAATGCCCTCAAAGTCCAACCATGTTGTTGCAAATGATAAGATTTCCTTTTTTTTTTTTTTTTTTTTTGCGATACGCGGGCCTCTCACTGTTGTGGCCTCTCCCGTTGTGGAGCACAGGCTCTGGACGCGCAGGCTCAGCGGCCATGGCTCACAGGCCCAGCTGCTCCGCAGCATGTGGGATCTTCCCAGACCGGAGCACGAACCCATGTCCCCTGCATCGGCAGAGGGACTCTCAACCACTGCACCACCAGGGAAGCCCAAGATTTCCTTATTTTATGGTTGGATAATATTGAATTGTATTCCATATATACGTGTTTGTTATCCATTCATCCATCAGTGGACACTTAGTTTGTTTCCACCTCTTGGATACTGCAAATAATACAGCAATAAACATGGGGTACAAATATCTTTTTGAGATGATGACTTCAACCCCCTTGGATAAACACACACCAGTGGAGCTGCCAGACCATATTGTAGTTCCTTATTTAATTTTGTAAGGATTCTCCATGCTTTTTTCCATAGTGGCTGCAACAATGTACATTCCCACCAACAGTGGACAAGGGGCCCCTTCTTTCCACATCTTCACCAACACTTATTTCTTGTCTTTTTCATAACAGACATGATAACAGGTGTGAGGTGGTACCTCATTGTGGTTCTAATTTGCATTTCCCCAACCATTAGTTATATTGAGCATCTTTTCATGTATCTGTTTGCCTTTTGCAAGTCTTCTATGGAAAAAGCCTATTCAAATCTAACAGATAACACTGTTCAAAATAACACTAGCAACAGTGTACTCCATTATGCGTTTTTATAAACACACACAGTATGTATTCTTCTGTAAAAGTGAAATGAATGACAACAATGATACAATGGAGGAAAGTAATGAGGATTTTTTAAAATTAGAAGGTACTCAAACATACAGTGTTATTAGAAAGTGGACTTCGATTAGCTGTAAAAACATATTGTAAGTGCCAGGGCAACTACATAAAAAAAGATAAGAAGTACAACTGATATGCTAACAAAGCAGAGAGAATGAAATCATACAAAATACTCGATTAGAATCATAAAAAGAAGAGTGGAAGATTAGAACAGGAACAAAGGCAATGAATAGGAAATGGTAACAAATACGTTAGATACTTATTCCACTATATCAATAATTAAAACATCAATAGTCTCAGTGCACCAATTCAAAGAGAGATTACCAGAGTGGATCTAAAAACATGACTCAATTATATGTTGTCTCCAAGAAACCCACATTAAAGCCATAGATGCTTACAGATTATATGTGAATGGATAAAGAAAGATAAGACACAGCTGAGGAAAGAATCTCTGACCTTGATGTTCTCTTAGGAGAAACTTCCAAATTTGGGAAAAAATAAAAAAGAGAAAGGACTAAAAAAAAAGAAAAAATTAAACACAATATCCAAGAACTGTGGGACAACTACAAAAGGTTTAACATATACATATGGAGAGACCTCCCTTGTGGTTCAGTGGATAAGACTCTGTGCTCCCAAAACAGGGGCCTCGATTAGAGCCCTGGTCAGGGAACTAGATCCCACATGCCACAACCAAAGATCCCGCACCTAGCAACTAAGACCCAGCACAGCCACATAAATAAATAAATAAATATTTTTAAAAATGCACACACACAGACACACACATGGAAACATCACAATGAGAAAGAGACAAAGGAACAGAAGAAATATTTGAAGAAATAATGATACAGAATTTGTACCAAATTAATGTCAGGCACTAACCCACAGATCCAGGAAGCTCAGAAAACAACAAGCAGATTTAATGCAAAAAAACCAAAAAAACCAAAACCAATAAACAAAACAAAAAACCCCCTACACCTTGACATATCACATTCAAATGCAGAAAAAAATCCTGAAAGAGCCAGAGGAATAAACCCCTTAACCACAGAAGAGCAACAAAAAGAATTATATTTGAATTCTCCTCAGAACTCACCCAGACAATAAGGGAATTGAGTGAAACATTTGAAATGCGGGGGTGGAGTGAAGATGACACACACACATTACCAACCTAGAATTCAGTATCCAGCAAAATAACCCTTCAAAACTTATGTTCAAATAAAGACTTCCTGTGACAAAAAAAAATTGTGGGAATTTATAAAAATAAGTTTTACAGAGAGACGAAAAAAGATATAGATCAGAAATTTGGGTTTCACAGAGAAGGGGAGAACATCAGAGAATTTAAAGAATTTCATTTTCATACAATTGACATGGAACACTGTATTTGTCTAAGTTGTATAAAGAGATTTGACATGTGTATACATTGTGCAATGACTACTACAATTAGTGAACATAGTTACAATTATTTTTCTGATGAGAATTTTTAAGATCTACTCTTATCAAACTTCAAATATACAACACAGTATTGCTAACTAGAGTCACTATGCTGTGCTTAAATCACCAGGACTTATTCATCTTATAACTAGAAGTCTCTCACTTCTGACACACTACACCCATTTTATCCACCCCCTCCTCTTCCCCCACTGTGACAACCACTAATCTGTTGTCTGTATCTGAGTTTGGCTTTTTGTTTGTTTGTTTTAAAGATTCCACATTTAAGTGTATTCATGTAGTACAGTTGAACCTTGAACAACATGGGTTAGAACTGCGAGGGTCCACTCATATTTTTCATTAAATACACACAGCAGTAAATGATCTGTAGCTGGATGAATCCAAAAATGCAAACCTTCAGAATCAGAGAGCTGACTATGGGACTTTAGAATCCGCAGATTTCAGTATATTCAGTGGCTCCTAGAACAAACCCTCAGCAGAAACAGAGGGACAACAGTATTTGTCTTTCCCTGTCTGACTTATTTCACTTAGCATAATTTGCTGAAGCTCCATCCATGTTGTTGCAAAGGGCAGGATTTCCTTCTTTTACATGGTTGAAAATATTGAATAGTATTCCATGCAAACCACATTTTGGGTAGCCATTCATCTGCCAATGGACACTTAGCTTGTTTCCATGTCCTGGATATTGTAAATAATGTTGCAAAAAACATAGGGTCCAGATATCTTTCTGACATGATTTTACTCCCTTTGGAGAAGTACAAAGAGATGGAATTGCTAGATCATAATGTAGTTCCTTCTTTAATTTCTTAAGGATTCTCCATACTCTTTTCCATAGTGGTTGCAACAATGTACATTCCCACCAACAGTGCACAAGGGGTCACTATTCTTCACATCTTCACCAACACTTATTTCTTCTCTTTCTGATAATAGACATTAAAACAGGTGTGAGGTTGCATCTTATTGTGGTTTTGATGTGCACTTCCCTGAAAATTAGTGATAGTCAGCATCTTCACAATTTGCATGTCTTCTTTATAAAAATGTCTACTCAGATCTAACAGATACCAGTTTGTTCAAAACAACAATAGCAACAGTGCACTCCATTATACATTTTTATACAACACACTTAGGTACGTTTATGTAATATTAAAACAAATAATAGTAATCATACAATGGAGGAGTGAAAGCACTTAGGATTTTTTTTTAATTATGAGGTATTCAAACTACCAATGAAGCCATATGCTGTTATTTGAAAGTGGACTTCAGTTTGTTGTAAATACATACCACAAACTCTAGGGCAACTACATTAAAAAAATGGAAAGAAACAAGTATGTCTGATATGCTAACAAAGGAGAGAAAATTAAATCACACAAAATATGCGATAAAAAACACAAAAGGAAGAGTGGAATATTAAAACAGGAACAAAGAAGGAGGAGGATGAATTGAACATGTTAACAAATATGTTAAACATTTATTCAACTATATCAATGTATGAAACCTCAGTAGTCTCAATGCACCAATTAAAAGAGAGAATACGAGGGTGAATCAAAAAACAGGTAACATATGTTGCATCCAAGAAACCCACTTTCAACATAAAAATGCAGGTAGATTAAAGGTAAATGGATAGAGAAAGATAGGTTAACACTAATTTTTTAAAAAGTGGTAGTAGGGCTTCCCTGGTGGCACAGTGGTTGAGAGTCTGCCTGCCGATGCAGGTGACATGAGTTCGTGCCCTGGTCCAGGAAGATCCCACATGCCGTGGAGCGGCTGGGCCAGTGTGCCATGGCCACTGAGCCTGCGCGTCCAGAGCCTGTGCTCCGCAACAGGAGAGGCCACAACAGTGAGAGGCCTGCGAACACCAAAAAAAAAAAAAGGGGGTAGTAACTATATTAATTTCAGAGCAGATTTAAAGGAAGCAAAGTTATCAGGATAAAGACGTCAATTCACCAGAATCCACAACAATCCTTAACATATCTACACCTAAAACCAGAATTTCAAAATATGAGGCAAAGCAGAACTACAAGTAGAAAGAGATGAATCTGTTATAATAGTTGGAGACTTATTTATCATCCCTCTACCAGAAATGAACAGATCCAGCAAACTGAAAATTCATAAGGATTTGTTGAACTCAGGAGCACCATCATCAATGCACTGGATAAAACGACACCTACAGACTACTAGGCTACTCCATCCAACAACAGCAGAAGAGATAGTCTTCTCAAGCTGACATAGAACATTCAGCAGACAGACCACATCTGAGGCTGAAAGACACACCTTAACAAATTTAATTTAAGAACAGAAATCATTGAGACTTCCTTGGTGGTCCAGTGGTTAAGAATCTGCCTTCCAATGCAAAGGATGCGGGTTCGATCCCTGGTTGGGGAACTAAGATCCCACATGCCGCAAGGTAACTGAGCCCATGAGCTGCAACTACTGAGCCCATGCCCTCAACTAGAGAGCCTGAGGGCTGCAAACTACAGAGCCCGTGTGTTCTGGAGCTCATGAGCCACGAGAGAGAAAACCCGCACACCACAACTGGAGAGAATTCCGTGTGCAGGAACTAAGACCCAATGTAGTCAAAAATAAAAATAAAAAAATAATAAATAAGTATCATAAAAAAGAACAGAAATCATACATGTGTTCTCAGACCACAACAGAATTACACTAGAAACCAGTAACAGAAAGATAGTTGGAAAAATTCCAAAATACTGAGAAATTAAAGAATACACTTACAAATAATACATGGATCAAAGAAGAAATCTCAAGATAAATTTTTAAGTATTTTGAAAGAAACAAGCATACCACTTTTCAAAATATGTGGATGAAGTGAAAGCAGTGTTTATAGGAAAATTTATAGCATTGAATGCTTATATTAACAAAAAAGAAAAATTTTAAATCAATCATCTGTGCTTCTACCTTACAAAACTAGAGAAAATTAAATCCAGAGGAAGAAAGAAAGAAATAATTAAAACCAATAGAGAAAAATCAACAAAGCCAAGAAAAGCTGGTTCTTTAAAATGACCAATAAAATCGAAAACATTCTATTATTGTTACTGAAGAAAAAGAGGAGAGAGAACACAAATTACTAACATCAAAATGAAAGAAGAAACATCACTACAGACACCATGGACATTAAAAGGACAACAATAAAATATATGACAACAAACAAAACCATAAATTTGATAACTAGATGAAATGGATCAATTGCCTGAAAGACGCAGTCTACGAAAACCCACACAAGAAAAAATAGAAAATCTGAATAGGTCTATATGTATTTAAGAAATTGAATCAATAAATAATAACCTTCCAAAACAGAATGCAACTGGCTCAGATTGGTTCACTGGTCAATTCTGATGAACATTTAAGGAAGATATTATACAATTCCCTACAATCTCTTTCAGAAGACAGAAACAGAGGAAATACTTCTTAAATCATTCTAAGAGGCCAGTATTATTCTCTTAATACCAAACCAAAGACATTACAAGAAAACTATAAACCAATACCTCTCATGAACACAGATGCAAAAATCCTCACAAAATATTAGGAAATTTATGGAAAAACTATAAAGAATCATACACCATGACCCAGTGGGACTGATGCAAGGTATACAAGGGTGGTTTCACATTTGAAAATTAATATCATCCATGTCCTCAACAGGTTAAAAAAGAGCACATGATCTCATCAATAGATAGAGTAAAAGGAACTGACAATATCCCATACCCATTCAAGAGAAAAATCTCCAACATCTAGTTAACTAAAAAGAGGGAAACGTCAACTTGTTAATCCAAATAAAGTCCTATAACTATCATCATACTTACTAGAGAACACCAACAAGCTTTCTTACTAAGATGAAAAACAAGGCCAAAATGTTCCCCCTTACCACTCCTTTTTGCCGTTATTTTGGAAGTCATAACTAACGCAATGAGATGACAAGGTTATAGAGAAGGTATAGTGCTTGGGAAGGAAGGAATAAAACTGTCTTCATTCTCAGATGATATGATCAGTTATGTAAAAAACCCGAAAAATAGACCAAACGAACAAAATCATGGAACCAAAAAGCAATTATACCAAGGTTTCAGGACACAAGATTAATATACAAAAGTCAATCACTTTCCTATAAACCAGAAATGAACATGTGAATTTGAAATTAAAAACACACTATCATGCACAATAGCACCAAAAAAGAAAAAAAAAAAAAAAAAGAGAGAGAGAAAGGAAAGAAATATTTAGTTATAACTCTACTAAAACATGTACAAGATCTACATGAACTATACAACTCTGATGAACAAATTCAAAGGACTAAATAAATGGAAAAATATTTGACATTCTAAAATAGGAAGACTCACTATTCTCAAGATGTCAGTTCTTCCGAAACTCATCTATAGATTCAATGCAATCAAAATCAAAATCCCAGCGAGTTATTTTGTGAATATAAATACACAGATCCTAAAGTTCATATAGAGAGGCAAAAGTCCCAAGATAGCCAACTGGATACTGCAGAAGAACAAAGCTTGCAGACTGACACTACTCAACTTCCAGACTTCGTATGTACAGTAATCAAGCCTGTTTGCTATTGTTGAAGGGATAGAAAAACTGATCAATGAACAGTATTGAGAATCCAGAAATATACCCATAGAAATATACTCAAATATTTTAAATATACTCATCTATTAAATACACTTTAACAGATAAGCAAAGGAAATACAATGGAGAAAAAGGAAGTCTTTTTAATAAACAGTACTGGAACAACTGAACATCATTTACCAAAAAAAAAAAAAAAAAGAAGTCTAAACACAAACCTTACACCCTTCACAAAAAAATTATCTCAAAATGGATCATAGACATAAATGTTAAATATTAAAAAAACTTAAAACTCAGCAAGTAAACAAAAACCCAAATACAGAATGAGCCAAACACCTTAATAGACAAGCCTCATTAAAAGAAAATGTATGTATGACAATTCAGCGTATACAAAGAGGCGAAGAAATGCAAATTAAACTCAAGAGATACTATTACATACCTATAAAAATGGCCCAAGTTGGGCTTCCCTGGTGAAGCAGTGGTTAAGAATCTGCCTGCCAATGCAGGGGAAACGGGTTCGAGCCCTGGTCTGGGAAGATCCCACATGCCTCAGAGCAACTAAGCCCGTGAGCCACAACTACTGGGCCACGTGCCATAACTACTGAGGCCTGCGTGCCTAGAGCCTGTGCACCGCAACAAGAGAAGCCACCACAATGAGAAGCCCACGCACTGCAACGAAAAGTAGCCCCCACTCGCCACAAGTAGAGAAATCCTGCGTGCAGCAACAAAGACCCGATGCAGCCAAAAATAAAATAAATGAAATAAATTTATTAAAAACAAAATAGCCCAAATCCAAACACTGACACAAATGTTGCTAAGGGTGTGGAGGAACAGGAATTTCATTCATTGACCACTGAAATGCTTAATGGTACAGCCCACTCTGAAAGAGAGTTTGGCAGTTTTCTACAAAACTAAACTCTTACACATCATATAGAAATTGTACTCCTTCCTATTATAAAAAAGGGGTTGAAAACTTACATCCACACAAAAACCTTCACACAGATATTCACAGTAGCTGTATTCATAACTGCCAAAACTTAGAAGTAGTCAAGAATTCCTTCAGCAGACAAATGGACAATCAAGATATATCAAGATACCAGGAACATTATTTAGAGCTGAAATGGAATGAGCTATCAAGTTATGAAAAGACATGTAAGGGAGTTCCTTCACAGTCCAGCGGTTAGCACTCGGCACTTTCACTGCCATGGCCCAGGTTCTGGAACTAAAATCCTGTAAGTCACGTGGCGGGGGGTTAAAAAGAAAAGAAAAACAGAAAACTTAAATGCATGCTACTAAGTGAAGGAAACCAAGATAAAAAGGCTGCATAATGTATGACTCTAATTATATGACACTCTAGAAAAGGGAAAACATATACAGTTAAAAAAAAAAGAAAAAAAAATCAGTGCTTACCAAGGAGTACAGGGGAAGAAAGGATGAACAGGTGGAGCACAAAGGATTGAAACACTGAAAACCATTGAAACCACTCTATAATGGGGAATGCAAATCATTAAACATTTATCAAAGCCCATAGAATGTACAATACCAAGAGTCAACCCTAATGTGAACTTCAGATTTTGAGTGATAATAATGTGTCAGAATAGACACATCAATTTTAATACTTGCTTGGGGGATTCCTGAGTCAATACAATACCTACTAAATTCCCAATGACATTTTCAAAAAATAGAAAAACTTTTCCAAAAATTCAAATGGACTCTCAAGGGATTCCATATAGCCAAAGCAATTATGAAAAAGAACAAAGTCGAAGGACTCACACCACCTGATTTCAGACGTTACTACAAAGCTACAGTAAGCAAAATACTATGCTACTGGCATAAAGACATATATACACAGAAATGGAATAGAACAGGGAGTAGCCTAAAAGTAAACCCTCATATTTATGATCAAATAACTTTTGACCAAAGGACCATTACTATTCAATAAGGGCAGCCTTTTCAATAAATGGTGCTGGGATGGGCTTCCCTGGTGGTGCAGTGGTTGAGAGTCCACCTGCCGATGCAGGGGACACGGGTTCGTGCCCCGGTCCGGGAAGATCCCACATGCCGCAGAGCGGCTGGGCCTGTAAGCCATGGCTGCTGAGCCTGCGCGTCTGGATCCTGTGCTTCGCAATGGGAGAGGCCACAACAGTGAGAGGCCCACGTACCGCAAAATAAATAAAAATTAAAAAAAAAATGCTGCTGGGAAAACTGGATACCCGCATACACAAGAATGAACTTGGGAACTCACCTAATACCACATAGAAAAATTCACTCAAAATATATCAAAAGCCTTGGGACTTCTCTGGTGGTGCAGTGGTTAACACTCGGCACTCCCAATGCAGGGAGCCTGGGTTCAATCCCTGGTCGAGGAACTAGATCCCACATGTGTGCCACAACTAAGAGTTTATAAGCCACAACTAAGGAGTCCTCAAGCCACAAATAAGGAACCCAGCTGCCACAAATAAGACCCAGTGCAACCAAATAAATAAATAAATAATAAAATTTAAATATATATATCAAAAGCCTAAATAAAAGAGCTAAAACTATAAAATTCTTAGAAAAAGCAAAGGGGAAGAGCTTCAAAATGTTCGATTGAGTTATGATTTCCTGACTATGACAACAAAGGCACAAGCAACAAAAAATACAAAAACTGCACCTAATAAAAATGAACAATTTTTGTTGGATACCTTTAAGTTACACAACATTATGCGTCAATCATACCTCAATAAAGCTGGGGGTGGGGGGGAAGTGAAAAAACAGACAAACTTTTGTACATCAAAGGACCCTATGAACACAGTAAAAAAGCAACCACAAAATGAGAGAAAATATTTCCAAATCAGGTATACAACAAGGGATTAATATCCAGAATACATGGATAATGCCTTGAACTCAACAACGACCAAAGAACTAACTAGATTAAAAAATGGAAAAAGGGGGCTTCCCTGGTGGCGCAGTGGTTGAGAGTCCGCCTGCCGATGCAGGGGACACGGGTGCCCCAGTCCGGGAAGATCCCACATGCCGAGGAGCGGCTAGGCCCATGAGCCATGGCCGCTGAGCCTGCGTGTCCAGAGCCTGTGCTCCGCAACGGGAGAGGCCACAACAGTGAGAGGCCTGCGTACCGCAAAAAAAAAAGAAAAGAAAAGAAAAAGGACCTCAATTATTCTAAAGATATACCAATAAACACACCAATAAGCACACCATTATGGAAATGCAATCGAGATGGAAAAGATACACACATCCATTAGGACGGCTATTATGAAAAAAAACAAAATAACACATGCTGGTGTGAATGCAGAGAAATTGGAAACTTGGAAAAAGGTTCATGGTGTTTCAGTAGTGACCGAGTCAGTGACTGCTGTACAGTCAGGCACAAATAAATGTCAGGTTCAGGAATGAAGCAAAACTTCGGTACCATGGATTTTTTTTTTTCTCCCCCACCCCCTTGATCCTTTACTTTTGAGTCATTTTTTTTGTTTTACTTCTTTAAGTACCTCTACAACTATTCTGTGTTTCTTTAGAGAAGAGGAAAATTTCTTGAAGCAGACTTCCTCTGCTTTCCTACCTTTAGCAGGGCTGAAACAAAAGATACCTCTCCCCATATTTCCTTTCTGTCCTCCCTCAGATGCAAAATCGGTCATGTGACTCTCAGCAGTTTATGCCAAGGTCTGCCAGGGAAGAAATGAGACTTCAAATCTTTCCACAAGTTGAACTTGAGTTAGAAAAGTTGCACATATAACTGTTCAAAGGATGGGTAGTTTAAACTATAATGTGGAGGAACTGGGACATTGTTTTCCTGAGAATTTTGCTAGTAGGATTTTATTTTCAGTGCAATGAGGAGCCACTGAAGGATTTTAAAATAGATGGTGACATAATAAAGTTTCATTTCTAAAAATTATGCTGGCTGTTGGGAAAAAGTATATTGGAAGAGGCGAGAAAAAGCTGGAAGGTGTTTCACAACATCTCCAGGAAAATAATGCATTAGGAGAACCACAGGCTCCAAAAGTGTGGCTCATTTCCTGCCATATGTTTCCCTATATCCAAAATATTTTGTTGTGAAGTTTGATTCTGAAAACTCAGCCTCTGTGCACTGGTGCCGAAACAAATCTCAGAGACAGAGTTTTGGGTGAAGTAGAAAAGAACAGGTTTATTGCTTTGCCACGCAAAGGGGGACCCAGCCGGCTCAAAACTCTGTGTCCCCGGTACCATGGATTTTGACACTCGCCTGGTCAGAGAGGGCAAGCAAGGAGAGAGCTACCAGGCTGACTGCAACACTACTGACCCTGAAGCATCACCTGCAAGACTTTGGGGCTACAGGTGTCCAGGCACTAAGGAGTAGGGAGGCGCTAACCTAGCTGTAGTAACCACAGCACATAACCAAGGAATTTAACAAGGTGTGCCCAGAGTCCAGATGTGAGAAACAGAGCTGTCCTTGTGTAAGAAAAGAAAAGCAGAGCCTAGGTCAGAGGATGGAGGTGGGTGTGAGAGCCTTGCCCAGCATGCTGACAAGTGCAAAGTTCTCCAGCATGACATCAAGGTACAGGTGTATCTGAACCTCATTAAGAAGACATCATTCCTCCCAGGAGAAGTACACGGCCACATCCTCAAAAGTCACACTGCCCTGGTAAACAGGGACAAATAAAACCATGAACAGTCTCACTCCTGAAAACCCACAATCCATCTTCCCACACATTTCCCCTACTGCCTGACCAGATGGAGACTCTTGAGACCTTGGGAGGAAAACCTCCCTCCTCTAATCTGAAGCTCCCATTGCCTCCACAATACACAGGCAGACGTTTAAAGGAGAAATCCTGCTCTTCTGTGTTGTTTATTTCCACTAGGAAAAAAAAAAAAAGAGAGCTGCACTTACCTAAACCAACTCAGCCTCACCTTGACGCACTTCCACAACTGGTATCGAATCCAGGAGTAACCTTACACAACTCCTTCCACTTTAGGTGGGGAATGGGACCCCCTCCATAGAAACCGGCCTCCACTCAGGACTCTGAACATGGGGTTCTCCAGGGTTCCCAAACCAAAGGGCTGGGAAAATGACTAGTGAAGAACCCCAAAACCCTTCTCAAATACAGAGAATGTGTGCGTGGGGTCACAACATGTGAGGGACTGGGACAACCTCCATTTAACGAAGGTGCTTCTCTGACCCTTGGAATCTGTGGGGAAAGGCAGGCGATGGAGAAAAAGTGACCAGGGCGGTGCTCGAGGGGAACAGGCCTTCCCTGGCCCCCTGGCGGTACCAGAACGAGGTAAGCTCAGGCTGACTAGCAAACCTCTCCTCTGAGCCTCAGTCCACAGTGCTACCGCTTACCAGTTGGGACCTTGGAAAAGCCACATCTTCTCTCTGCCTCACTGTCCTCATCACCCCCCTACATAATGTTCTTCCATTGAGCAGGCTTTGGAGTATTCTTAAAACCCTAACTCAAATCATGTCCTTCCTATGCTCAAAACTTTCCACAGGGACTTCCCTGGTGGTGCAGTGGTTGAGAATACGCCTGCCAATGCAGGGGACACACTTCAATCCCTGGTCCGGGAAGATCCCACATGCCGCGGAGCAACTAATCCCGTGCGCCACAACTACTGAGCCTGTGTTCTAGAGCCCGCAAGCCACAACTACTGAAACCCACGTGCCTAGAGCCCGTGGCTCCTCAACAAGATAAGCCACCGCAATGAGAAGCCCACGCACCGCAAGGAAGAGAAGCCCCGGCTCGCCACAATTAGAGAAGGCCTGCGCGCAGCAACGAAGACCCAACGCAGCAATCAATAAATCGATGAATAAATAAATAAATAAATAAACGAAGGAATAAATAAATAAACTTATTTATTTATTTGTTTATTTTAAGAAAACCAACTCTCCACCGCTCCCAGAGCCCAAAGAGAAAGGTACAACTGTCATCTACCACTCCAGGTGCAGCCTGGCCTCAAACTTTGCCAGGATGGACTCCAGGTTCCGAATGTTCCTCCTTTAGTTGCGTCTACAAGGCTCACCCAGACCACGTTACACTCATGGTCAGAAATAGGGACACACCTGAAGGCCTCGCTGTCTTGGACGAGACGTAAACAGGCACCTCTCACGCCGGCCGTGCGTATTTGGGTGGGGAAACGGGCAGGGGAGAACCCGGAGCACGCAGCGTTTACCTTAGCCGGGTCCCTCAGCAAGGCCGCTGCCACCGAGTCCCCAAGCGGAGGGACCACAGCCCAATGACCAGGTCGGACTCAGCGTGAATACTCCACGCAGACCGCGGTCTCCCCGGCCCCGAGACCCGCCCCTGTGCAGTGCGCAAAAGACCTCCTTCTGTGCCTTCTTGCCCCGTCAACTGACCCCCAACACACACCTCGACTTTCTGACGAGCTCCTCAGACTCCACAGTAATCAAAATGTCCGCCACGAAGACGGCCCTCTCACGGAGGTTCGCCCTCCCGGAAGTGCACCCTTTCTGGATTTTCATTGGATCTACGTTGCTGCCTTAACGCAAGTTATCCTGGGTAATGTAGTGCAAAGGCCTCAAGGAAGCACGGGGGCCCACACCTGAATCACTTTGAAAATAGCCAAGCAGCCAGAGGAGCGCTGGGAAACGACTTCTAGGGCTGGGGTAGGGGGCTCCATTCTTATGGGGGCGGGGCGGTGAGGGGGGGATAGAGGGCTCCATTCTTCTTACGGGGGTGGGGAAACTTTCCGGTGAGTGTTGAGCATTTAAGGCTCTATAATGCTACTGATTGCTGAAGTGTTTGGATGTTATCTCAGACTCCATGAAGCCAACCCAAGTTGACATCCACTGGTAACAGGAAGCAAATTAACATTATCCTATTGCTCTTGAAACGCATGCGGTCTGAAGCGTTAGTCAATCTTGTAAGCTTTGGCAAGGGACAAGAGAAAAGACAGACAGGACCGTGACCAGGAATATGGAAAGGAGATATCGGGCAGCCCTGAAGCAGCTGGACAAGAGGAAGAGCGCTGGTTCTGTTCACGTCAGAAATGGCTCTCCTGTCTGCATAGTCAATGACCGTGCACAACTCAGCAAGAGATGGATGATCAGGCCACCCACCATGGCTGTCCTCTTGCTCTGTACATCCCCTGGTCCAGCAGTCTGATTCACCTGCACCCTACTCACATGGCTGACCTTCCGTCTTAAACATAAAGCCTAATCAGCAAACACCTGGGTACGTGCCCAGGCCTCAGCTAGTGATTAATCTTTAGATCAGAAACTTTCCACTTTGATAGTATTATCAGAGGGGATGTGAGGAGCATGCTCCTCTACTGCTTTCCTTGATACCCAAAGAGTCAGCATGATGTCAATTCCCGCTAAATCTGGTAACCTCCTTCTCCAGAAGCTAAAACTGCTGAAACATCCTGCCTGCCTACCAAGATGG
>RJWK010040158.1:0-20086 GCA_004363435.1 Platanista minor | reverse complement strand
TAGAGAATGGACTTGAGAATATGGGGAGGGGGAAGGGTAAGCTGTGACAAAGTGAGAGAATGGCATGGACATATGTACACTACCAAACGTAAGATAGATAGCTAGTGGGAAGCAGCTGCATGGCACAGGGAGATCAGCTCGGTGGTTTGTGACCACCTAGAGGAGTGGGATAGGGAGGGTGGGAGGGAGGGAGACGCAAGAGGGAAGAGATTTGGGAACATATGTATATGTATAACTGATTCACTTTGTTATAAAGCAGAAACTAACACACCGTTGTAAAGCAATTATACTCCAATAAAGATGTTAAAAAACAACAACAACTTTTCTTTCATAGAATTATTCATATATGATTTGTATAATCAGTGCCTAAGGACTTTCATCTTCAGGTGCTGTCTTATGAACATTCTATCCATACCTGTTCTTTGGAATGAACTTAGTCATGATTATATGATAATTTTATCTAAGAACGTATGGTTCCCAAAATGTACCCTCTGAAGGTCAATGAGAACTCTCTAATCCAAATTACATCCAGAAGATGTTTAAAAATATTTTGTGCTGCTGATGGATAAAGATGATATTGAAGAGTTTCTTTTAATAGAAATATTTCCAACTTGACCATTTATAGAATTTTTGTTTCAAGTTAATTCCAACCCACCTTCCAAACATTATCCACTACTGTTGTCCTATAAAAAAATTCTGCTTCAGCCAAAATGGTCTATTCATTGTCCCCAAACATGTCTTTCATGCTTTTGCTCACACTATCTCTCCACCCTTTGCCTGTAATATCTTCTACCCCAGTATTAGAGTTCTTCAAAGTCCAGCTCAGATCCTCTCCTTGAAGCTCAATGATCTCTCCTTCCTCTGAAATACTTTATGTCCTTTAGTACATATTGTCTCTTCTTCCTTATATGGTACTGTCTTGTGACAGTAGCTGGAAAGCAGTTGGTAGACATATGGGTGCACATAATGGGATGCTGACACCTTAGCAGATGTTGTAAATATAGACTAATTTTTTATTTTATCTCATTTAGAAACTAAATTGTGTCCATTTACCCAATGATAATTAGGTCCTGGGTGTTTGGTTCCCACTCATAAGACCAGAAAGAAAGTCTGGTAGATGTGCTGCCAGGGAGATTTTCAGTTATAAAAATAATAATATCAACAAACACTACTAGCACCTACTATATGCCAGAGATTGTTCTTGGTGTTTATATTACAAAAGATTAATTTTTTCTAAGTGATTAAAAGCAACTCTAATAAGCACAAATCAGTATATTGAGAGAATATGAGGAAGCTCACAGAATCAAAGATAAGAATATAGGGCCTGCTTCTGATTATGACAGAAATCACATTTCTTCGGGGAGCAAAGTGGGAGGAGGGCTTAGGATAAATAAGCTCTAATTTTACTTTTTATCCATGCATCAGTCCATACAAGAATTAAAGTCCTTTGAGAAGTAGTCTGATTGTGTAGCTTTGAGCTTGAATCAGTCCCTCACTTAGAGAAAGGACAGGGCAACTGCATTTAAATTTCCATCCAAATTGGCATAAAAGGAAATTCTAAAAGAATGGAGAGTGAATACTGAGTAACTGAAAAACAATGAATGTTCGTCAGAGGGCTCTACTTCCTTATTTTATTTGGCCTATAAAAATAATTATTACTGTCACCTCAACTTTGTAGATGAGAAAGTTGTCAAACAAATCTTAAGTACCAGGTCTGGGATTCAGTGTCAAGAGCAGGAGCATCCAGAATGGAAATCTCCTAATATTTACACTGCATTGCTTCCTTATATTAAATGAAGTGGGCTAGTTGGTGGCCCAGGTTGAACTAGGAAAGACATTTATGTGAGGTACCTAGGAGAATATGGTTGGGACAAAGAGTCAGAATTGTGTCAAATCAAGTATAAGTCAAAAATATGCAAAAACAAGCAGCAAGGTCAGTAGTCCTAGATTTATCTATTTGGCACTAACAGGTCTAGATGTTGTTTAAATTTAGTAAGATATTTTCTATTGAATTTGGCCCTCCTGGCCCTGTACAAAAGACCTGCAGGTAAAACGTCCCTTCTTAATAGCTCCTTAGTAGCTCCAACTGAGTCCCTGTCAAACCTGCCTTCCGTCTGAGCACTTGAGTGCTGGAAAGAATTACCAGCATCATAAGATTTGTAGAATAATAAAGGTTTAAAAGTGTTGGCATTGTGTATCTTTCCATATTGCTCAATTTTTTTTTAGTAAGCCTGTATTATTTAGTCTCTCTCAACTTTATGGTACCATGTACCATATGTATAAGTTTAGATATACATTTTAAAGAAAAGTATTAAAATGAAACCCCTGCCCCACCACCCAGTTTGAATAAGGTAATATTATCTTTGAATATTATCCTATATTTTCTTCCCCAGTTACATGCTTTTCACTCCCCTGGAGTAGGCAATTATTCTGAATTTTGTGCCAACCATTTCCTTGCTTCATTTATAATTTTATCACATATACATATGTATCCCTAAATAATATATTAATTAGTTTCACAATAATTTATAACAAGTAATTTATTATTTCATTTTAATATATTAATTAGTTTTGACTTCATATAAGTGAAATAATACCATATGTATTCTTCTATTTCTTGCTTGTTAGCTTAGCATTAAGTTTTCGAGATTCATCCAAGTTGTTACAAGTAGAAGCTATTCACTTATTTTCACAGCTTTATGGTATTCATTATATGAACATGCTGTGATTCACTTATCCTTTCTGTATAGAACAACATATGGTTTGTTTCCAGTTTTCTCCCTACATGCTGCTATAAGCATTCCTGTACCATCTCTTGGTATGCATTTGCAAATTTCTTGTGTTTGTACCTAGGAATAGGGTTGCTGTCTGAAACAGCACATGCGTCTTAAAATTTGCTATTTAGCTGAACGTTTCTTTTCCAAAGTAGTTGTATCAGTTTGCACAATCAACAGCAATTAAGGAGGCAAATTAGACTTTATTGTTTCTTTATTGTTCCTATAAACAGATGAGGAAACTGAGAATGAAACTTTGCTGAAGTTACACAGTAAAATATGTAGCCAGAACCCAAGCTCAGAGCTTCTGACTCCTAGACCAGTGTTATACATTTTTTAATTTGTTTGTTTATTTTTTTTGCTGAATTCAATATTTCTACTAATGCGACCTAAGACTGTATTATCTCTTGCAGCAAATTTATCACATTTTTGCTTCATATGGAGCCTTTCAGATGAAATGGACTCAAGTCAAATCTTACTCATGTGTACTTGGGAAATTGATGTTTTATAACCCTATGCAAAATTTTATTATACACAGCATTGTGTTTTGTGTCATTTGTTTATAGTCTATGTCTGCTGCTAATAGGTAAGCTCCTGGAGGCAGGTATTATTTTATTCATCTCTACATCTCTAGTGACTAGCACTGTTCTTGGCTTTTCAAGGATTAATCAACAAATGTGTAATGTGTAATGATTTCAATTTAATTTAAATGAAATACAGGAACTGATGATTATTTATTTAATTTTGTCTCATCTCTTGGACCTTTGTTCCATTTTATTAATATTTTCTAGAATTACTATTGCCATATACCACATTAAGTTAACTCTTCTGCTTTTTATCATCCAAATATGACACTACAAGTGAAGTTGAGGCACCCTATGACTTCTACTCCACAGAAAGGTGACTTCTTTCCATCCAGGACAAAAATGGTCACAGAGTCCTGGAAAACTAAGAACGATTGTGTAAATCTTCTGAAGGGTGCAAGTCTCATTTACCTGAGGCCAATTGAGGAAGATGTTCATTCACAAGGAAGAGCCCCTGATGGGCACACTACGTAGAACAGAGACTGTCATGTATATTCAGAGTCAATCAGTCAGCTGTTTTCCTTACTGATGGGCATAAACATTATATGGAGTTGAATAAGGCCATCATTGGGAGATGCAGTACAAAGGTCAAGAAACAACTGACTAATGACTACAACATTGGTCCCAAGTCAGCTCCAATGATCAGGGAGCCAATACTATCCCAGAAGTAAGAAAATTTCTCCTGCATGGATGACTAGGCCTGGGGATCCAGGATCCTTCCCTGACAGTTACATTGGCAGATACTGGGTGGTGTAAGTCAGTAGAATATTCTAGAAGGATGGTGACATTAGGAGACACTAGAATGGCCACTGGCTCTCCCCGACTGTGTCCTATTCTATAGATGGTAGATTTAGTATCATAATGATTAGCAGAGGAGTCCACTACTTTTGAGAGTTGTGTCAAAAACTTGGGGCAACCTAAGTGATAATTCTCCTGGGAGGATCTAATGAAAGACAGTGAGAATGCATCACCATCCAGCTGCCATGGTTTCAGATATTTCCTTCCTACCTAGAAAAGCATTTTTTTCTTTTTCCATAAATACTTATGGTATTTTACCCATACCTGGGGCCATCACCTAGGTGGGAATCTTGCATCAACACTTTCCCATTCCCATGGGTCATGCAATAGTTGAAGGATTTCATTTGTACCAGCACCAAGGTAATAATGGCTACTCAGTGTCACAGTAAATTTTTGGACCCAGAACAGGGTAAAGGTACAGTTGCAGTTGGGTAGACCCGCAACATCCAGGTAGAGATAGTAATGACCCACGTTAGTCTCCACCCATCCTTTATCACAGAGTGCAGTCCTGATTTTACAGTTGCCTAGAGTCAATGTTGGGGAAATAAAAAGAAAATGGTGTGGGAAGGGAAACCTGGATTGGGTCCCCAGATTACAGTTGTTTAGCTCCAGAAAGCTTCCTGTCCTCAGATTCCTAGGTTCCTAACAGATGGCTGAGAGCAGATGGACTGTTTCTGGGATGGTTCTATTCAGGACATTTATAGCATTGGGCAGGCAATCCAGTTAGCTTACCATTTGGAAGTAAACAGCAGGCTTAAACAATTTGTCTTCAGTCTGACTTCTCTACATTCCCTTGACTCTATCCCCTGTGGGTAACAAGAGACATGAAGTAGCCATCAGATTAGGTTTGGACATTGTCTTAGTTTGCTTGGGCTGCTATAATAAAATACCATAGACTGGGTGACTTAAACAGCAGAAATTTATTTTCTCACAGTTCTGGAAGCTGAAAAGTCCAAGATCAAGTTTCTGACAGGGTTCAGTTTCTGATGAGAGCTCTTTTCCTGGCTTGCAGACAGCTGCCTTCTGGTTGATTCCGTGAATGGTGGAGAGAAAGAGACATCTCTGGTGTCCCTTCCTCTTTTATAAGGACACCATTTCTATTGGATTAGAGCTCCACCCTTGTGACCTCATTTAACCTTAATTATCTTCTTAAAGGCCCTATCTCCAATACAGTCACATGGGGCTCAAAGCTTCAACATATGAATTTTGGGGGCACAATTATGCCTATAGCAGACATTGCAATAATAGAACTATCCCTTTAATGCTTGATAATGTGCCTAATAACTCCAATTAGAAAGCAAAAGCCTCCAACTCATCAAGTCAGGAGGTGCCACCAGGGAATTGTTGACTATGACAGTGCCCCAGTGCTACCCTCATTTGATCAACCATTTCACAACCAATGTTATAGAAATGGGGTATTATTTTGAATCCCTCACAATCGTGTCCAGTAACTCCCCCTTATCCACAGGGGATACATTCCAAGACCCCCAGAGGATGCCTAAAACTGTGGATAGTACAAAATCCTATATATACTATGCCTTTTTCTTATATTTACATACCTATGATAAAGTTTAATTTATAAATTAGGCACAATGAGATGAACAACATTAATAATAAAATAGAAAAATTATAAAAATACACTGTAATAAAAGTTATGCAAATGTGGTCTCTCTTTCAAAATATCTTACCGTATTGTACCCACACTTCTTGTGATGGTGTGAGATGACAAAATGCCTACATGATAAGCTAAAGTCAGGTGAATGATATAGCATTAGGCTACTCTTGACCTTCTGATAATATGTCATAAGGAGGATCATCTTCTTGGGTGGATCCTGAATCCCAAGCCATGACAATGTCCATGATTGATGTCAGGAGAAGACAGTGTCAATGGTTGGAGATCCTGAGCAAGACAAAGAGGAATGACACAAGAGTTCATACGCTGAATGATGCACACTTTAAAACTTATAAATTGTTTATTTCTGGAATTTCTCATTTAATACAATAGTTTTAGACCATGCTTGACCACTGGTAAACTAAACAATAGAAAGAGAAACCGCAGATAAGCAGGGACTACTGTATTCTGGATATGCTGTCCCCTATTCTTCTCTCCACTTTACTCACAAAGTGATCAGTCCTGTTGCATCCATCCCTTTGACAACAAGTTTCTATTTTTTTCCATAAACAAGGATAGGTACCATCATCAATTTCATCACGTTTGAACCCTTTATTTAAAAACCATAATCACATAGACTTCTAAGATATAACATCAGTAGGAATCTACCCAGAAGTTCTGTTGGTTCAGTCAGCCCTACTTGTGATTATCTTCTTCAACTGCTGTGCATAACTAATCACATAAGTCACATACTGCAATTCTGTCCCCTCCTTTGCCCCCATTTAATTGGGGGGTGTAACACCCTAGTATGCTAATTACCCATGCCATTTTGAATTGACCTTACTAGTCACAGGAAGAGAGTTAGAGAAGTCGCCTATTTGTTTGATCCTACTTGCATATGGTGATATAAGAAATCACTTCACATTTAACCAATCAGAGTTTTCAAGTTGCTATTTCATCAGAGATGCTAATTTAGGCTTCCCTCAGTCCTCTTTTGAGCAACTTCCTCCAAGATCATTAATAACAACCACTGAATATTAGGCTGGGTGATCTTAACACCCAGTCTCTTTTCATCACTCTGGATTCTTGGGAATTTGGGAGACTAGACTTCGTGACTGCCACAACAATCTTTGAAGGTAATGGGTCACAATACTCCACGCAGGTTTTTCTAATCCCAAGTCCATTGGTTCACTTCTAGAAGGCCATGATAGATACCCCAAGTCAGATACCCAGCTTCCTACACCAATTGACAAGCAATTAAGGGTGATTGATCAAGCAGCACACAAACTAGGATTTCTGGAACTGTTTTTTATTGGAAGAAACCCCAGAGATTAAAGCAATAGCAGGTTAATGATCCTCCTGTGACCATCTTGTTCTCAGGCAGCACACAACAATCTAGTAGAGTGCAAATATAAGAAAGAGACCCTGGGCCTTGGGTGTTGGAGTTTTTAAGCTTCTTAATTTTTAAAGACCAAAGTCTTCCTAATGAGATTAGGGTATAGGATCTAATAGAAGTATGGTATTGCAGAACCTTGGCTTTCAGCTCTACCCACTCTGTCAGCGTTCATTGATTGGGAGATCACTTGACCTTCCCCTGGTGTGATATAACCCTTGGGATTACAGCACTGTTACTTAGTGGAAACTTGGCTGAGGTCCTGATCTACTATATCAGCTCTTTGCCAGGATAGATTTCATTAAATTCTAGGCTACAACTGGTTTTCAGGGGCAGCAAGCCAAATTTCTCTCCAGGAAACCAACCTGGCATCAGGGCATCAGTTAAGTTAACCCTTACGTCTCAACTGTCTTCCAGGAGAAAATGATAAAGAACCATCATAACCAAAGTGTATCCTAGTTAAGTTATTGAACTTCAAGAATAAATAATTAACTCTTCAGGCAACAGAAGGAAATAGGTATTAAATAATTTAAAAGATATGAGTTGATAAAGGCTCAGTGAGTACGCATTGGCTTCAAACATCCAAATAACTATATTCAATGCCATAACACAATGGAGCAATGCATATCTAAGGCTAACTTTATCCAGAAGCAGCTCTGTGAGAGTAAATTACTTGGAAATGGACTCAGGGAGCAGGAGTAAAAGATGGAGGAATGAAACAGGAAAAAGGAGGGGCAATACAAAAGTATGTTATCAAGTTGGCTACTGCTAGGGGCAGCTGGATGCTCAATTCCGTGGAACTTAGAACTCCTATGGAATGTGTGAGTTTTTTAAATTAATTAACTTTTAAAATAATAGGTCCTTGTAGGTTATCTACTTTAAATATAGCAGTACACACATGTCAATCCCAAACTCCCAATCTATCCCTTTCCACCACCCTTCTCTCCTGGTAACCATAAGTTCTGTAATGTGTTTTTAGAGCATCCAAGGAAGAAAGTTGGAGACAACATGCTCCCCTGACCCCCAGAGATGACATTAACTCCTCTGAAGTCTAGGTTGTCCGTGCGTCAATGGACGTCTGTACCTGAAAAGCTCCAGGGTGGGAAGCAGGAAGTGCAACACACAGGTCTACAACTCCATGGTGACTGAAGCTTATGAAGAACTGGTTGCTGTCCCAGTGGCTGAAGTTAAATGGTAAAGCAGAGAGAATTTGAAATGGTGTTAAAAGTTTTATCTACATCTATAAAGCTTTGAGGAAAAAAAACCTATTAGCATGTCATATTGTACTCTGCCAAGGAAGTTTTAAAGTGTAAAGGAAATGTGCAGATGTTCTCAAATATGAATGAACTCAAGGACTCTAGCAGCCACAGCACTACTTGAAAAAACGATTCAACTGCAAATCCAGTCAACAACAATAACAAAAAGTAAATGAAAAAGCCATAGGCAAAGAACTAGCTCAATATGCAATGCCAGAGGAAAAAAAGAAGTAAAACTTACAATATTTTGAGGAAAAAAAGTGAGCCAAGACTTTGATGTTCAACAAGCTATTGACTGAGTATAAAGGCAACAGTCAGGCTTTCTCATACATGCAAGGAAATGGAAGACAACAACTGTAAGCCCTCTTGGCAAACAAAAACAAAGAATTAAAGAATCCAGTACTAGAGAAGCTGTTGTATAAGTATTGGTGATGAACATCACATTAATTCAAATATGACTTTAGCTCTACTATGAAAAGATGATATTGCTGGAACAAGAGTCCACCAACACCAGCAGGGTCTTAGTGCTAAAGCATGGGGTTGGGAGAATGGATCCCAGAAGAGGAGCACTGTTGGCTGTGCAGATACAGCAGAGAGGACAGGAGTGAGGGGATGCATGGCCAGGAATGCCCCTAGAGGAAACGTGGTCTGCATGGAAAGCAAGACATTATAGTTGAGAAGTACATGGGGGGGCGGGGCCTCCACCACTCCCACATGCCAGCTCCTGCCTTGGCAGGAACTGGGAGGGAATCCCACCAAAGTGAGCACACCACAGTCTGTTGCAAATGCCTGCTGGTCCCCACCACCACAGGCAACTCGCACACACCCCAATTGTGGCCATGATACCCTTTCCCAGCCTGAGTGAGTAAATGTGCCCCAAGCAGCTACTGATTCTGATCACTCTTGCCTGGGCAAGGAACAAACATCTGAGGGTGGCACACATGCAGAGGTGGGGTCAAAACCAAAGGTGAGTCCCAGGGGCAGTGTGATTAAGGAAGAGGAAAAGAAATCTTTCCATTCAGCTGCACAAGCCACAGACTAAATCCCTGTGATCAGCTTGGTAAATCCTGTGTCTGTGGAATACCTGAATAGACAAGTGTTCTCACATTTGAGACTATCTAGCCTTTGCAGCAGTGGACTTTGGGGACAAATACATGTCGGAGTTGAACCAAGTCAGAGTCTGAGCTGGCCCCACAGTGCCCACAGCAGGTCCAGAGACCTACGTAGAGCTGTTGGAAGGCCTCCTGGAGAAGCAGAGATTGGCTATGGCTCATTGTGGTAGCAAGGACACTAACAGAGAAGTCCCTAGGAAAATATTCTTATTACTATTATTCTTTTTTGTTTGTTTCATTTTGTTCAGTTGTTGGTGTTGTTCCTTTTATCAATTTTTATCTTCTATTTTTTTATTCTTATTTTTTCTATTTTTTTAATATATATTTTTCTATTTTTACTTTACATTTTTGTTTTGTGTTTTTGTTCTTTGTTTTTTATTCTATTTTTTTCTTTATTTTTCAATTGTTTTTATGTGTATATTTTATGTTTTCTTCACTTTTGTTGTTTGCTTTCTTTTATTTTTCATTTTTTGTTTTTGTTAGTTTAGTCCTTATTCACAGTTCTCATTTTTTTATTCTTTTGTTTTTTCTCTCTTTTGTGTGTGTGTGTGTGTATGTATGTGTTGTGTTGTTGTTGCTGCTGTTTGCTGTTGTTTTTGCTATTTGTTTTGGGTTTTGTTTGTCTGTTTCTTTTCTTTTCTTTTCTTTCTTTTTTCTCTGGCTGTACTGCATGGCTTGTGGGCTCTTGGTTCCCCAGCCAGGGGTCAGGCCTGGGCCTCTGGAATGGGAGCACCGAGACCAGGACACTGGACCACCAGAGAATTTCCAGGCCCAGAGAATATTAATTGGTGTGTGCATTCCCAGAGGTATCCAAATCAACACAAAGACCCAGCCCCACACAGATGCCTGTGGGTTCCAGTGTTGGACACCTCATGACAAACAACCAGGAAGCCAAGAACACATTGCCACCCATCAGCAGACAGGCTGCCTAAAGTCATACTAAGATCACAGACACCCCAAAACACACCACTTGATGCAACCCCACCCTTCAGAGGGAAAAGACTCAGCTCCATCCACCAGAGTGCAGGCAACAGTCCCTACCACCAGGAAGCCTACACAAGCCCCTGGACTAAACTCACTCACCAGAGGGCAGACAACAGAAGCAAGAGGAAGTACTACCCTGCAGCCTTCAGAAAGGTGACAAAAAACACAGTAGATTAGACAAAATGAGATGACAGAGAAATATGTTACAGATGAAGGAGCCAGGTAAAATCCCACAAGACCAAATAAAAGAAGAGGAAGTAGGCAATCTACCAGAAAAAGAATTCAGAGTAATGATAGTAAAGATGATCCAGGATCTCAGAAATAGAATGGAGGCATGGATCAAGAAGATACAAGAAATGTTTAACAAGGACCTAGAAGAACTAAAAAACAAATAAACAGAGATGAACTACACAATAACTGAAATGAAAAATACACTAGAAGGAATCAATAGCAGAATAACTGAGGCAGAACAGATAAGTGACATGGAATATAGAATAATGGAAATAACTGCTGAGGAGCAAAATAAAGAAAAAAGAATGAAAAGAAATGAGGAAAATCTCCGATTCCTCTGGGACAACAATAAATGCACCAACATTCGAATTATAGGGGTCACAGAAGAAGAAGAGAATGGGAAAGGGCCTGAGAAAATATTTGAAGAGGTTATAGTTGAAAACTTCCCTAACATGGGAAAGGAAATAATCAATCAAGTCCAGGAAGTGCAGAGAATCCCATACAGGATAAACCCAGGAGAAACACGCTGAGACACATATTAAACTAACAAAAATTGAATTGAAAGAAAAAATATTAAAAGCAGCAAGAGAAAAAAAAATTATAACATACAAAGGAATCCCCATAAGGTTATCAGCTGATTTTTCAGTGGAAACTCTGCAGGCCAGAAGGGAGTGGCAGGATGTACTTAAAGTGATGAAAGAGAAAAACCTACAACCAAGACTGCTCTAGCCAGCAAGGATCTCATTCAGAATTGATGGAGAAATCAAACACTTTATACACAAGCAAAAACTAAGAGAACTCAAAACCACCAAACCAGCTTTACAACAAATACTAAAGGACCTTCTCTAGGAGGGAAAAACAAGAGAAGAAAAATACCTACAAGAACAAACCACAAACAATTAAGAAAATTGTAATAGGAGCATACATATTGATAATTACCTTAAATGTAAATGGATTAAGTGCTCCAACCAAAAGACACAGACTAGTTGAATGGATACAAAAACAAGACCTGTATATATGCTGTCTACAAGGGACTCACTTCAGACCTAGGACCACATACACACTGAAAATGAGAGGATACGAAAAGATATTCCATATAAATGGGAATCAGAAGAAAGCTGAGTAGCAATACTCATATCAGACAAGATACAATTTAAAATAGACTATTACAAGAGATAAGGAAGGACACTACATTATGATGAAGGGATCATTCCAAGAAGAAGATATAACAATTGTAAATATTTATGCACCCAACATAGGAGCACCTCAATACATAAGGCAAATGTTAACAGCCATAAAAGGGGACATCAACAATAACACCATAATAGTGGGGGACATTAACACCCAACTTACAGCAATTGACAGATCATCCAGACAGAAAATAAATAAGGAAACGCAAGTTTTAAATGACACAATAGACCAAATAGACTTAATTGATATTTATAGGACATTCCACCCAAAAGTGGCAGAGTACAATATCTTCTCAAATGCTCATGGAACATTTTCCAGGATTGATCACATCTTGGGTCACAAATCAGGACTTGGTAAATTTAAGAAAATTGAGGAGGGGGAAGATGGTGGAAGAGTAAGACATGGAGATCACCTTCCTCTCCACAGATACACCAGAAATACATCTACACGTGGAACAACTCCTACAGAACACCTTCTGAACGCTGGCAGAAGACCTCAGACCTCCGAAAAGGCAAGAACCTCCCACACGAACCTGGGTAGGGCAAAAGAAAAAAGAATAAACAGAGACAAAAGAATAGGGACGGGACCTGCACCAGTGGGAGGGAGCTGTGAAGGAGGAAAGGTTTCCACACTCTAGGAAGCACCTTCAAGGGCGGAGATTGCAGGTGGTGGAGGGGGGAAGCTTCAGAGCCGTGGAGGAGAGCACAGTAACAGGGGTGCGGAGGGCAAAGCGGGGAGATTCCCGCACAGAGAATCAGTGCCAACTGGCACTCACCAGCCCGAGAGGCTTGTCTGCTCACCCACCAGGGTGGGCGGGGCTGGGAGCTGAGGTTCAGGCTTCGGTTGGAGCGCAGGGAGAGGACTGGGGTTGGCGGTGTGAACACAGCCTGCAGGGGGTTAGTTCACCATGGCTAGCCAGGAGGGAGTCCAGAGAAAAGTCTAGACCTGCCGAAGAGGCAACAGACTTTTTCTTTCCTCTTTGTTTCCTGGTGCATGAGGAGAGGGGATTAAGAGCGCTGCTTAAAGGAGCTAACACATATCCTTTTCAAACTCTTCCAAAATATAGCAGAGGGAGGAACACTCCCAAACTCATTCTACGAGGCCACCATCACCCTGATACCAAAACCAGAAAAGGATGTCACAAAGAAAGAAAACTATAGGCCAACAACAGTGATGCACATAAATGCAAAAATCCTCAACAAAATACTAGCAAAGGGAATCCAACAGCACGTTAAAACGATCATACACCAAGATCAAGTGGGGTTTATTCCAGGAATGCAAGGATTCTTCAATATATGCAAATCAATAAACGTGATACACCATATTAACAAACTGAAGGAGAAAAACCATACGATCATCTCAATAGATGCAGAGAAAGCTTTTGACAAAATTCAACACCAATTTATGATAAAAACCCTGCAGAAAGTAGGCATAGAGGGAAGTTTCCTCAACATAATAAAGGCCATATATGACAAAACCATAGCCAACATCATCCTCAATGGTGAAAAACTGAAAGTATTTCCACTAAAATCAGGAAGAAGAAAGGTTGCCCACTTTACCACGCTTATTTAACATAGTTTTGGAAGGCTTAGCCACAGCACTCAGAGAAGAAAAGGAAATAAAAAGAATCCAAATCGGAAAAGAAGAAGTAAAGCTGTCACTATTTGCAGATGACATGATACTATACATAGAGAATCCTAAAGATGCTACCAGAAAACTACTAGAACTAATCAATGAATTTGGTACAGTAGCAGTATACAAAATTAATGCACAGAAATCTCTGGCATTCCTATACACTAATGATGAAAAATCTTAAACTGAAACCAAGAAAACACTCCCATTTACCATTGCAACAAAAAGAATAAAATATCTAGGAATAAACCTACCTAAGGAGACAAAAAGACCTGTATGCAGAGAATTACAAGACACGGATGAAAGAAATTAAAGATGATACTATGGAGAGATATACCATGTTCTTGGATTGGAAGAATCAACATTGTGAACATGACTCTACTACCCAAAGCAATCTACAGATTCAATGCAATCCCTTTCAAACTACCGCTGGCATTTTTCACAGAAATAGAACAAAAAATTTCACAATTTGTATGGAAACACAAAAGACCCCAAATAGCCAAAGCAATCTTGAGAACGAAAAACAGAGCTAGAAGAATCAGGCTCCCTGACTTCAGACTGTACTACAAAGCTACAGTAATCAAGACAGTATGGTACTGGCACAAACACAGAAATATAGATCAATGGAACAGGATAGAAAGCCCAGAGATAAACCCATGCACATATGGTCACCTTATCTTTGATAAAGGAGGCAGGAATGTACAGTGGAGAAAGGACAGCCTCATCAATAAGTGGTGCTGGGAAAACTGGACAGGTACATGTAAAAGTATAAGACTAGAACACTCCCTAACACCATAAACAAATAAAAGCTCAAAATGGATTAAAGACCTAAATGTGACCAGAAACTATCAAAATTTTAGAGGAAAATATCGGCAGAACACTGTGACATAAATCACAGCAATATCCTTTTTGATCCACCTCCTAGAGAAATGCAAATAAAAACAAACAAATGGGACCTAATGAAACTTAAAAGCTTTTGCACAGCAAAGGAAACAATAAAAAAGACCAAAAGAGAACCCTCAGAATAGGAGAAAATATTTGCAAATGACGCAACTGACAAAGGATTAATCTCCAAAATTTACAAGCAGCTCATGCACCTCAATAACAAAAAAACAAAGAACCCAAACCAAAAATGGGCAGAAGACCTAAACAGACATTTCTCCAAAGAAGATATGCAGATTGCCAACAAACACATGAAAGAATGCTCAACATCATTAATCATTAGAGAAATGCAAATGAAAACTACAATGAGATATCATCTCACATCGGTCAGAATGGCCATCATCAAAAAATCTAGAAACAATAAATGCTGTAGAGGGTATGGAGAAAAGGGAACACTCTTGCACTGCTGGTGGGAATGTGAACTGGTACAGCCACAATGGAGAACAGTATGGAGTTTCCTTAAAAAACTACAAATAGAACTATCATATGATCCAGCAATCCCACTACTGGGCATATACTCTGAGAAAAACATCATTCAAAAAGAGTCATGTACCAAAATGTTCATTGCAGCTCTATTTACAATAGCCAGGTGATGGAAACAACCTAAGTGTCCATCATCAGATGAATGGATAAAGAAGATGTGGCACATATATACAGTGGAATATTACTCAGCCATAAAAAGAAATGAAATGGAGTTATTTGTAGTGAGGTGGATGGACCTAGAGTCTGTCATACAGAGTGAAGTAAGTCAGAAAGAGAAAGACAAATACCATATGCTAACACATATATATGGAATCTAAGAAAAAAAAAATGTCATGAAGAACCTAGGGGTAGGACGGGAATAAAGACACAGACCTACTCGAGAACGGACTTGAGGATATGGGGAGGGGGAAGGGTATGGTGTGACAAAGTGAGAGAGTGACATGGACATATATATATACTACCAAACGTAAAATAGATAGCTAGTGGGAAGCAGCCTCATAGCACAGGGAGATCAGCTCAGTGCTTTGTGATCACCTGGATGGGTGGGATAGGGAGGGTGAGAAGTAGGGAGACGCAACAGGGAGGAGATATGAGAACATATTTATATGTACACCTGATTCACTTTGTTATAAAGCAGAAACTACACACCACTGTAAAGCAACTATACTCCAATAAACATGTAAAAAAATTGAAATCATATCAAATATCTTTCCAACAATAAAGCTGTGAGATTAGAAATCAATTACAGCAAAAAAAGAAAGCTGTAAAAAACACAAACACATGGAGGCTAAACAATATGCTACTAGATAACCAAGAGATCATTGAAAAAAATCAAAGAGGTAATCAAAAAATACCTGGAAACAGCAGAAGCAGGAAGAATTACAGGCCTGCACACACTGGAAGAAAAAACACATTAACAGAAAGATAGACAAGATGAAAAGTCAGAGGGCAATGTACAAGATGAAAAGGCAGAGGGCTACGTACCAGTTGAAGGAACAAGCTAAAACCCCAGAAAAACAACTAAATTAAGTGGAGATAGGTAACCTTCAAGAAAAAGAATTCAGAATAATGATAGTGAAGATGATCCAGGACCTCGGAAAAAGAGTGGAGGCAAAGATCGAAAAGATGCAAGAAATGTTTAACAAAGACCTAGAAGAGTTAAAGAACAAACAGAGATGAACAATACAATAACTGAAATGAAAACTACACTAGAAGTAATCAATAGCAGAATAACTGAGGTAGAAGAATGGATAAGTGACCTGGAAGACAGAATGGTGGAATTCACTCCTACGAAACAAAATAAAGCAAAAAGAATGAAGAGAAATGAAGACAGCTTAAGAGACCTCTGGGAAAACATTAAACGCAACAACATTTGCATTATAGGGGTCCCAGAAGGAGAAGAGAGAGAGAAAGAACCTGAGAAAATATTTGAAGAGATTATAGCCGAAAACTTCCCTAACATGGGAAAGGAAATAGCCACCCAAGTTCAGGAAGTACAGAGAGTCTGATATAGGATAAATCAAAGGAGAAACATGCTGGGACACACAGTAATCAAATAGGCAAAAATTAAAGACAAAGAAAAATTATTGAAAGCAGCAAGGGGAAAACGACAAATAACATACAAGGGAACTCCCATAAGGTTAAGAGCTGATTTCTCAGCAGAACTTCTACAAGCCAGAAGGGAGTGGCATGTTATACTTAAAGCTATGAAAGGGAAGAACCTACAGCCAATATTACTCTACCCAGCAAGGATCTCATTCAGATTCAATGGAGAAATCAAAAGCTTTACAGACAATCAAAAGCTAAGAGAATTCGGCACCACGTAACCAACTCTACAACAAATTCTAAAGGAACATCTCTAAGTGGGAAACACAAGAGAAGAAAAGGACCTACGAAAACAAACCCAAAACAATTAAGAAAATGGGAATAGGAACATACATATTGATAATTATCTTAAACGTGAATGGATTAAATGCTCCAACTAAAAGAAACAGGTTTGCTGAATGGATACCAAAACAAGACCCATATATATGCTGTCTACAATAGACCCACTACAGACCTAGGGATACACACAGACTGAAAGTGAGGGGATGGAAAAACGTATTCCATGCAAGTGGAATCAAAAGAAAGCTGGAGTAGCAATACTCATATCAGATAAAATAGAGTTCAAAATAAAGAATGTTACAAGAGACAAGGAAGGACACTACATAATGATCAACGGATAAATCCAAGAAGAAGATATAACAATTTTAATATATATGCACCCAACACAGGAACACCTCAATACATAAGGCAACTGCTAACAGCTATAAAAGAGGAAATCAAAAGTAACACAATAATAGTGGGGGACGTTAACACCTCACTTACACCAATGGACAGATCATCGAAAATGAAAATAAATTAGGAAACAGAAGCTTTAAATGACACAATAGACCAGATAGATTTAATTGATATTTATAGGACATTCCATCCAAAAGCAGCAGACTGCACTTTGTTCTCAAGTGCACACAGAACATTCTCCTGGATAGATCACATCTTGGGTTGCAAATCAAGCCTCAGTAAATTTTGGAAAATTGAAATCATATCAAGCATCTTTTCTGACCACAATGCTATGAGATTAGAAATGAATTACAGGGAAAAAGATGTAAAAAACACAAACACATGGAGGCTAAACAATACGTTACTAAATAACCAAGAGATCACTGAAGAAATCAAAGAGGAAATCAAAAAATACCTAGATAAAAAAGGCAATGACAACATGACGATCCAAAATCTATGGGATGCAGCAAAAGCAGTTCTAAGAGGGAAGTTTATAGCTATAGAAGACTACCTCAAGAAACAAGAAAAATCTCAAATAAATCATCTAACCTTACACCTAAAGAACTAGAGAAAGAAGAACAGACTAACCCCAAAGTTATCAGAAGGAAAGAAATCATAAAAATCAGAGCAGAAATAAATGAAATAGAAACAAAGAAAACAATAGCACAGAGCAATAAAACTAAAAGCTGGTTCTTTGAGAAGATAAACAAAATTGATAAACCTTTAGCCAGACTCATCAAGAAAAAGAGGGAGAGGACTCAAATCAATAAAATTAGAAATGAAGAAGGAGAAGTTACAACAGACACCACAGGAATACAAAGCATCCTAAGAGACTACTACAAGCAACTCTATGCCAATAAAATGGACAACTTGGAAGAAATGGACAACTTCTTAGAAAGGTATAACCTTCCAGGACTGAACCAGGAAGAAATAGAAATGATGAAGAGACCAATGACAAGGAATGGAATTGAAACTGTGATTAAAAATCTTCCAACAAACAAAAACCCAGGACCAGATGGCTTCACAGACAAATTCTATCAAACATTTAGAGAATAGCTAACACCCATCCTTCTCAAACTCTTCCAAAAAATTGTGGAGGAAGGAACACTCCCAAACTCATTCTATGAGGCCACCATCACCCTGATACCAAAACCAGACAAAAATACTAGAAAAAAAGAAAATTACAGACCAATATCACTAATGAATATAGAGGCAAAAATCCTCAACAAAATACTAGCAAACAGAATCCAACAACACATTAAAAGGATCATACACCATGATCATGTGGGATTTATCCCAGGGATGAAAGGATTCTTCAGTATATGCAAATCAATCCATGTGATACACCATATTAAGAAATTGAAGAATAAAAACCATATGATCATCTCAATAGATGCAGAAAAAGCTTTTGACAAAATTTGACACCCATTTACGATAAAAGCTCTCCAGAAAGTGGGCACTGAGGGAACCTACCTCAACATAATAAAGGCCATATATTACAAACCCACAGTCAACATCATTCTCAATGGTGAAAAGCTGAAATCATTTCCTCTAAGATCAGGAACAAGAGAAAATGTCCACTCTTGCCACTATTATTCAACATAATTTTGGAAGTCCTAGCCAGGGCAATCAGAGAAGAAAAAGAAATAAATGGAATACAAATTGGAAAAGAAGAACTAAAACTGTCACTGTTTGTAGATGACATGATACTATACATAGAGAATCCTAAAGATGTCACCAGAAAACTACTAGAGCTAACTAATGAATTTGGTAAAGTTGCAGGATACAAAATTAAGGTAGAGAAATCTCTTGCATTCCTATACACTAATGATGAATAATCTGAAAGAGAAATTAGGGGAAAACTCCCATTTTCCATTGCAACAAAAAGAATAAAATACCTAGAAATAAACTTACCTAGGGAGACAAAAGACCTGTATGCAAAAGCTTTGGAGTCGCGGAGGAGAGCACAGCATCAGGGACGCGAAGGGCAAAGCGGAGAGATCCCCGCACGGAGGATCGGCGCCGACCGGCACTCACCAGCCCGAGAGGCTTGTCTGCTCCCCTGCCGGGGCGGGCGGGGCTGGGAGCTGAGGCTCGGGCTTCGGTCGGAGCACAGGGAGAGGATTGGGGCTGGCGGCGTGAACACAGCCTGCAGGGGGCTAGTGCACCACGGCTAGCCAGCAGGGAGTCCGGGAAAAAGTCTGGACCTGCCGAGGAGGCAAGAGACTTTTTCTTCCCTCCTTTTTGTTTCCTGGTGCGCGAAGAGAGGGGATTAAGAGCGCTGCTTAAAGGAGCTCCAGAGACGGGCGCGAGCCGCGGCTACCAGCGCGGACCCCAGAGACGGGCCTGAGACGCTAAGGCTGCTGCTGCCGCCACCAGGAAGCCTGTGTGCGAGCACAGGTCACTCTGCACACATCCCCTCTCGGAGCCTGTGCAGCCCGCCAACGCCAGGGTCCCGGGATCCAGGGACGGCTTCCCCGGGAGAAAGCACAGCGCGCCTCAGGCTGGTGCAACGCCCCGGTGGTCTCTGCCGCCGCAGGCTCGCCCCGCTCCGTGCCCCTCCCTCCCCCCGGCCTGAGAGAGCCAGAGCCCCCGAGTCAGCCGCTCCTTTAACCCAGTCCTGTCTGAGCGAAGAACAGACGCCCTCGGGCGACCTGCACACAGAGGCGGGGCCATATCCAAAGCTGAGCCCCGGGAGCTGTGCGAACAAAGAAGAGAAAAGGAAATCTCTCCCAGCAGCCTCAGGAGCAGCGGATTAAATCCCCACAATCAACT
>RJWK010040157.1:0-20086 GCA_004363435.1 Platanista minor | reverse complement strand
GCAGGGTACATCAAGTTGATTGTGGAGATTTAATCGGCTGCTCCTGAGGCTGCTGGGAGAAATTTCCCTTTCTCTTCTTTTTTCGCACAGCTCTCCAGGTTCAGCTTTGTATTGGGCCCCGCCTCTGTGTGTAGGTCACCTGAGGGTGTCTGTTCTTCACTCAGACAGGACAGGGTTAAAGGAGCAGCTGATTCGGGGGCTCTGGCTCTCTCTGGCCAGGGGGAGGGAGGGGGAGGGAATGTGGGGCCTGCCTGCTGTGGCAGAGCCTGGTGTGATGTTGCACCAGCCCCTGAGGTGTGCCATGTGTTCTCCCGGGGAAGTTGTCCCTGGATCACAGGACCCTGGCAGTGGTGGGCTGCACAGGCTCCAGGGAGGGGAGGTGTGGATAGTGACCTGTGCTCGCACACAGGCTTCTTGGTGGTGGCAGCAGCAGCCTTAGCATCTCATGCCCGTCTCTGGGGTCCGTGCTGATAGCCGGGGCTCATGCCCGTCTCTGGAGCTCCTTTAAGCAGTGCTCTTAATCCCCTCTCCTTGCGCACCAGGAAACAAAGAGGCAAGAAAAAGTCTCTTGCCTCTTCTGAAGCTCCAGACTTTTTCCCGGACTCCCTCCCAGCTAGCTGTGGTGCACTAGCTCCCTTCAGGCTGTGCTCACGCTGCCAACCCCAGTCCACTCCCTGTGATCTGACCTCTGAAGCCCAAGCCTCACCTCCCAGCCCCCGCCCACCCTGGCGGTTGAGCAGAGGAGCCTCTGGCTGATGAGTGCTGGTCAGCACTGGTCCTCTGTGCGAGAATCTCTCCACTTTGCCCTCCACACCCCTGTTGCTGTGTTCTCCTCCGTGGCTCTGAAGCTTCCCACCTCCACCACCCGCAGTCTCCGCTCACAAAGGACCTTCCTAGTGTGTGGCAACCTTTCCTCCTTCACAGCTCCCTCCCACTGGTGCAGGTCCTGTCCTTATTCTTTTGTCTCTGTTTTTTCTTTTTTCTTTTGCCTTACCCAGGTATGTGGGGAGTTTCTTCCCTTTTGGGAGGTCTGAGGTCTTCTGCCAGCGTTCAGTAGGTGTTCTGTAGGAGTTGTTCCACATCTAGATGTATTTCTGATGTATTTGTGTGGAGGAAGGTGATCTCCACGTCTTACTCCTCTGCCATCTTGAAGATCCTCCCCCCTGTTTTCCACTTTAAAATCAATTTTTCTATAGATTGGATTAGGAGATATGGTGCCCCATATTGATTTTTTTCCAAATGTAGAATCAACTTTTTGAACACTATTAAATAATGTATTGTTTACTCACTGATTTGAAATAACATCTTAATCACTTAAAATATTCTTACATTTACTTGTACTGAGCATATCTGGATTTTTATATCTGCATTTTACCTCTCTTTTTTTCTGTGCCTGAGAATCACCATAATAAATCATTTAAGGCCCAGAAAATGTTCCAGTGGGAATTCCTGATCATCTACTTTTACTATTCATGAAATCACCAGTTGGGTAAACTTTGGCAAGTAATGTTCTCTGAACTTCAGTGTCTCTGTCTGTAAAATATAAATAAAATACGTTTCTCTTTATTACATATAGCATGCCAGATGCTCCTCATTCAAAAACCTATTAATAAAGGATGTGGTAAGAAGTTCTGTTTACTTGGATTAGCCCTTTTGTGCACCAGACTCTTGTTTATAAGTATTCTTAAAAAAAAACTGTTTTATTTTGAAATAGTTTTTTTCATTGTAGTTGATTTAAAATATTATATTAGTTTCAGGTGTACAGCATAATGGTTGTATTTTTACAGATTATACTACATTAAAAGTTATAAGATAATGGCTATAATTCCCTGTGCTATATAAAATATATTCTTGTGGATTATCTATTTTATACATATTAGATTACATTTCTTAATCCCATTAGGGGATGAGATACTGCCCCTCCCCCTCCTCTTCCCCACTGTTAATCACTAGTTTGTTTTCTATATCTGTCATTCTGTTTCTGTTTTGCTATATATGAATGTTTGTATTACTTTTCAGATTCCACATATAAATGATATTATACAGATTTTGTTTTTCTCTGTCTGACTTATTTCACTAAGCATAATATTCTCTAGGTCCATCCACATTGCTGGCAGTGGCAGAATTTCGTTCTTTTTAATGATTGAGTAAAATTCATATATATCACATCTTTATCCATTTATCTATTGATGGACACTTGGTTTACTTCCATATATTGGCTATTGTAAATAGTACTGCTATGACATTGGGGTGCATGTATCTTTTTGAATTAGTGTTTTCATCTTTTCCGGATATATACTCAGAAGTGGAATTGCTGAATCATATGGTAGTTCTATTTTTAGATTTTTGAGGAACCTCCATACTGTTTTCCATAGTGGTGCATCAATTTACATTCCCACCAATGGTGCACAAGGGTTCCCTTTTCTCCACATCCTCACCTACATTTGTTACTTTTGGTCTTTTTGATGATAACCATTATGACAGGTGTGAGGTGTTATCTCATTGTAGTTTTGATTTGCATTTCACTAATAATTAGTGTTCTTAAGCATGTTTGCATGTGCCTATTAGCCATCTGTATGTCTTCTTTGGAAAAATATTTATTCAAGTTTTCTGATCACTTTTTGATTGGGTTGTTTGTTTCATGTTGAGTTACATAAGCTATTTATATATTTTGGATATTAACCCCTGTCTGTAATATCATTTGTAAATATCTTCCCCCATTCTATAGATGGTCTTTTTGTTTTGACACTGGTTTCCTTTGCTGTGCAAAAGCTTTTAAGTTTAATTAGGTCCCATTTGTTTATTTTTGCTTTTGAGATAGATCCAAAAAATATTGCTAAAATTTATGTCAAAGAATGCTCTTCTTAAGTTCTCTTCTAGGAATTTTACAGTTTCAGGTCTTACATTTAGGTCTTTGATCCATTTTGAGTTTACTTTTGTATATGGTGTGAGGGAATGCTCTAGTCTCATTGTTTTACATGTAGCTCTCCAGTTTTCCTGACACCACTTACTGAGGAGACTATCTTTTCTCCATTGTATATTCTTTTCTCCTTTGTCATAGGTTAATTGATCATAGATGCATGGGTTTACTTTTGGGCTCTCTATTCTGTTCCCTTGACCTAAGTGTCTGTTTTTGTGCCAGTAGCATGTTATTTGATTACTACAGCTTTGTAGTATAGTATGAAGTCTGGAAGTGTGATACCTCCAGCTTTGTTCTTTTTCCTCAAGATTGCTTCAGCAGTTTGGTTTTGGTTATTTTTGTTTGTTTGTTTTTGTTTTTGTTTTTTTCTTTGGTTTGCTTGTTTTTGGTGGTTCCATATGTATTTTAAGATTATTTGTTCTGGTTCTGTGAAAAATGTCATGGGTATTTTGATAGAGATTGCATTAAATATGTGTATTGCTTTGAATAACATGGCCATTTGAATAATATTAATTCTTCCAATCCAAGAGCATAGGATATCTTTCCATTTCTTTATAATCTTCAATTTCCTTCATCAGTGTCTTATAGTTTTCAGAGTATAGTTCTTTTACCTCCTTGCTTAACATTTTTTCCTATGTATTTTATGTTTTTCATGTGATTTTTAAAAGCAATCTTTTTTATTTTCTTTCTGATAGTTCATTAATAGTGTATAGAAAAGCAACAGATGTCTGTATATTAATATTGTATCCTACAATTTTGTTAAATTCATTTACTAGTTCTAATAGTTTTTTTGGTGTAGACTTTAGGGTTTTCTATATAGAGTATCACATCATCTGCAAATAGTGGCTGTCTTACTTCTTCCCTTCCAATTTGGATATCTTTTCTTTTTCTTGCCTGATTTCTGTGGCCAAAACTTCTAATACTATGTTAAATAGAAGTGGAGAGAGTGGGTATCCTTGTCTTGTTTGTAAATTTAAAGGAAAGACTCAACTTTTCACCATTGATGATGATGTTAGCTGTGGGTTTGTCATAAATGGCCTTTATTATGTTGAGATATGTTCCCCCTATACCCACTTTTTATCATGAACTGATGTTGAATTTTATTAAATGCTTTTTCTGTGTCTATTGAGATGACCATGTGATTTTTATCCTTCTTTTTGTTAATGTGGTGTATCACATTGATTGATATACAAATATTGAACATTCCTGTGTCCCTGGAATAAATCCAACTTGACCATGGTGTATAATCCTTTTTCCATTTTGTTGAATTCACTTTATGAATATTTTGTGGAGAATTTTTGCATGTATATTTATCAAAGACATTGACCTGTAATGTTCTCTCTTTTTTGTAGTGTCTTTGTTTGGATTTGGTATCAGGGTAATTGTGGCTTTGTAGAATAAATCTGGGAGTGTTCCATCCTGTCAATTTTTTGGAATAGTTTGAGAAGGATAAGAATTAGCTCTTCTCTATATGTTTGGTAGAATTCCCCTGTGAAGCTGTCTGGTTCTGAACTTTTATTGCTGGGAGTTTTCTGTTTTATTACAAATTCAATTTCACTACTAGTGATTGGTCCATTCAAATTATCTGTTTCTTCCTGATTCAGTCTTGGCAGGTTGTATATTTTGAGAAATTTATCCATTTCCTCTAGGTTGTCCAATTTGTTGTCATATAACTGTTCATAGTATTCCATTATGATTTTTTGTATTTATGTGATATTGGTTATTATTTCTCTTCTTTCATTTTTTAATTTTGTTTATTTGGGCCCTCTCTCTTTTCTTCTTGTTGAGCCTGGCTAAAAGTTTATCAATTTTGTTTATCTTTTTAAAAAACAGCTCTTGGTTTCATTGATCTTTTCTATTTTTTTGTGTGTGTGTGCTTCAAGAAATTCTTTCATAATTGAGATTTTATTGGTTGTTTTGAGGATCTGTACACAGACATTTCAATTTGTACACAATTCTCAACATACATACCAAAAATCTAAAAAATCATGCAGTTGTGATTCTTTTCTGAACAGTTATTCCAGTGACTTTCCAGCTTAAAATTTGGAAGCAAATTTTCCTTCACAAGATATCAAGTACCAGTACCTTCAAATATTGGTATACTGTTACATTGTAAGTCCCACTAATTCACAATTGAATATCATGTACACTACATACTCAAATTGTCAATCATTCACAGCACATTAACAGTTACTAGAAGAACTGGACTACCATGACCAAAGATGTTACAGAGTGCACAAAATTCTTCCCAGGAGAGCCAAGATCAAGGGATGAGTGGTTTGCTTTAGGAAACAATCCTACCAAAAACAACATGGGAAGAGAAGTAAAGTGTTTAAGACATTAAATACATAACTGACTCCAAACTGCCATTTAGTATGCTTTGTATTATAGGATATAAAAGCTACTCTCCATCTGTGGAATGTTAAGCTGATACCCAAGACAATCAAAGCCTCCCATATCCAATATCCCACGATTTTCTGGTTGTACCAAAAAATAAACAACCAGCAAATGATTTCACCTCTTTAAAAAAGCATTTACACTTAAAAAGGTGAGATTCCCTCCTTTTTCAAAATGTTTCTAGAGCTACTAAAAAACTTGCATTTACAAAATAGTTGATAAAAATATTCCTCTGGATTGTATAAGAAGGGAGACAGGTTCCACTGATAGGACCGGGTGTGTGATACTAATCAGATTTGGCTTCTTTCTCTCCTGCTTCATCAGAAACTGGGCTCTCCTCGTTTTTAGTTTCTCCATTTTCTGCAGGTAAGTCTTCTTTAGTCTTTCGGTTAGCCACTTCAGCCTGTTTTCCCTTTGCTCCCCTTTTCCCTTTTGTTTGCACTTTTTTGTCTGAAGATTTTTTTCCTGCCACCTTTTTTGGCTTTGTTTCCACTTTTGCAGGAGCTTGTTTAGCTGACAACCTCGCCAATCTCCTCTTGGGCTCCTCCTTCACCGTCCCCTTGGTGGAGCTGAACTTCCTCTCGGGCATCGTGGTGGTGGGGCAGGCACGTGCCAGGTGCCTGTGGGCTGCTGCACGCCGAGAGCCTTCGTGAAACTGGGCTGCCTGGCCTCTGCCACTCCTCCCACCCTCTACTGTTTTTTTAACCTCTATTTTATTTATTTCCTCTATAATCTTTATTATTTCCTCCCTTCTGCTGATATATGGCTTTGTTCTTTTTTTTCCTAATTCTTTTAAGTGGTAGGTTAGGTTGTTTGTTTGAGATTTTCTTGTTTTTTAGGAAGGCTGTATTGCTATAAACTTCCATCTTAGAACTGCTTTTGCTGCGTCCCATAAATTTTAGAGTATTGTGTTTCCATTTTCATATTTCTTGAGATACTTTCTGATTTTCTCTTTGATTCCTTTATTAACCCATTGGTGTTTTAGTAGCATGTTTTTTAGTAACATGTTTAGTAGCACGTGTTTGTTCTTTCTCCATTTTTTCTTTCTGTAATTGATTTCTAGTTTCATACCATTGAGGTCAGAAAAAAATGCTTAATATAATTTCTATCCTCTTAAACTTGTTGAGAATTATTTTGTGGCTGAGCACGTGATGTATCCTGCATAACATTCCATGTATATTTGAAAAAATTATGTATTCTGCTGTCTTTGGATGGACTGTCCTGTAGATATCTACTAAGTTAACTGGTCACTTTTGTCATTTGAGACCACTGTTGCCTTAATGATTTTCTGTTTGGATGATCTGTTCATTGATGTCAGTGTGGTGTTAAAGTCCCCTACTATTATTGTATTACTGTCAATTTCTCCCTTAATATCTGTTCATATTTGCTTTATATATTTAGGTGCTCCTGTATTGGGTGCATATATGTTAGCAAATATAATATATTCTTCTTATATTGATCCTTTTATCATTATAAAATACCCTTCTTTGCCTCTTGTTATAGCTTTGTTTTAAAGCCTATTTTGTCTGATATGAGTATTGCTACCCCTACTTTCTTGTCATTTCCATTTTCATGAAATATCTTTTTCTATCCTCTCACTTTCATTCTGTTTGTGTCTTTAGCTCTGAAGTATGTCTCTTGTAGACAGTATATAGCAGAATCTTGGTTTTTTAATCCAATCTTACCCTATGTCTTTTTTTTTTTTTTTTGCAGTACACGGGCCTCTCACTGCTGTGGCCTCTCCCGTTGCGGAGCACAGGCTCCGGACTTGCAGGCTCAGTGGCCATGGCTCACGGGCCCAGCCACTCCGCGGCACGTGGGATCCTCCTGGACCTGGGCACGAACCCGCGTCCCCTGCATCTGCAGGCGGACTCTCAACCACTACGCCACCAGGGAAACCCTCACCCTATGTCTTTTGACTGAAGCATTTACTCCAGTGACATTTAAAGTAATTATTAATAAGTATGTACTTATTGCCATTTTATCACTTGTTTTCTTTCTTTTTTTGTAGTTCTCAGTTCATATCTTTTTCTTTTTGTTCCTTCCCTTGTGGTTTGATGATTTTCTTTAGTAGTATGCTTGTGTTCCTTTCCTTTTAGGTTTTGTGTATCTATTGTAGATTTTTGATTTGCTATTACCATGGTACCCATACATCTTGACTTACAACTCTATCTGCTTGTTTTATACTGGTAGTCATTTAATTTCAAACAGATTCTAAAAGATCTACATTTTTTACTTGCCTCTCACACATTTTGTATTTTTGATGTCATTTTTTTTTTTTTTTTGTGGTACACGGACCTCTCACTGTTGTGACCTCTCCCGTTGTGGAGCACAGGCTCTGAATGCGCAGGCTCAGCAGCCATGGCTCACGGGCCTAGCCACTCCGCCGCATGTGGGATCTTCCCAGACTGGGGCACGAACCCTTGTCCCCTGCATCGGCAGGCGGACTCTCAACCACTGTGCCACCAGAGAAGCCCTTGATGTCATATTTTAAACTTCATGTTTATCTCTTAACTTTTTACTATAGTTATAGTTATTTTTATAATTTTTTCTTTTGTTTTGTTTATGTTTTTGTTTTGCGGTGCACGGGCCTCTCACTGCTGTGGCCTCTCCTGCTGCAGAGCACAGGCTCCGGACGTGCAGGCTCAGCAGCCATGGCTCACGGGCCCAGCCGCTCTGAGGCTTGTGGGATCTTCCCAGACCAGGGCATGAACCCATGTCCCCTGCATCAGCTGGCGGACTTTCAACAACTGCGCCACCAAGGAAGCACAAATTTTTTGTTTTTTAATCGTCATACTGGCTTACTTAAGTGGTGGATCCTCAGTCCATACTATATATTTGCTTTTCCTAGTGGGACTTTCCCTTTCTTATAGATTCTTACTTCTTTTCCACTTAGAGAAGACTTTTTAACATTTATTTCAGGGTAGGTTTAGTATTGATGAACTCTTTTAGTTTTTGCTTGTCTGAGAATCCTTTATCTCTCCTGCCACTCTAAATGATAGTCTTGCTGGGTAGAGTATCCTAGGTTGCAGGTTTTTCCCTTTCCACACTTTAAGTATATCATACCACTCCCTTCTGGCCTACGAAGTTTCTGCAGAGAAGTCAGTTGATAGCCTTATGGGGATTCCTTTGTATATGACTCTTTGTTTCCCTCTTGCTGGCTTTAGAATTCTCTGTGTAGCTTTAACTTTTGTCATTTTAGCTGTGATATATCTTGGTGTGTGTTTGTTTGGGACCCTCTGTGCTTCTTTTACCTAGATATCTGTTTCCTTTTTCAGATTTGTCTAGTTTTCAGCCACAATTTCCTCAAGTACATTTTTGTTCCCTTTCCCTCTCTCTTCTCCTCCTGGGACTCCTATAATGTGGATGTTAGTACACTTCATGTTATCCCAAATATCTTTTAAATTGTTTTCTTTTTTAAAATTTGTTTTTGTTATTGTTTTTCTGAATAATTTCATTATTCTATCTTCCAGATCACTTATACTTTCTTCTGTAAAACCCAGTCTGCTATTCATTCATTCTAATGTGTTTTTATCTTAGCTATTGAATTCTTCATGTCTGATAGGGTCTTTTTTATATTTTCTAGTTCCTCGTTAAATTTTTCACTGTATACATCTATTCTTTTCTCTAATTCTCTAATTAACAATTCTCTAATTGTTAATTTTATTAACAATGTTTTGAATTCTTTATCTAGTAAGTTGTTTATTTCTATTTCATATTTATTTTTTCAGGGTTCTTCTCTTGCTTTTTCAATTGAGACCAGTTCCTCTACCTTCTCATTTTGCTTAACTTTCTCTGCCTCTGTGAATTTAGGTGGAAAAATAACCTATTACGCTCTTAAAGTGGTGTTCTTTTGTGGGAACATTCCTACACAGGCTGAATGTGCCCAATGCCTTTGGTGGGAGAGCTGGATTTGACATGGATGCAAGTCATGTTTTTCCTCAGAGTGTGCTGGAAGCTATCACTTGGGTAGAGAGTGGGCCTGGAGATGGAGGGGCTACTGTTGGAGCTGGGTGTGGGGTGGGACGTCCCTCTGCTCAGTGGCCATAATTGCCTTATCAGGGGTGGGGTCTGATTTCCAAGTTACTGGAGTAGCAGCTCTGAGGGTTGGGCCCCAGATGGCTCTGTTCCCTTTAAGTGTGTGCTTTCCCCTCTCCCTGTACCAGGACCCTTGCTTCAGTAGTGGGGAGAGTGCTAAAGCAAGTGTGCCCTGTGCAGGCTCTCACCTTGTGTCAGCCACAGACAGAGGTCTTAGCTGTTTCCAATGCACTGCCTGTGCAGGTGCCAGCAATTGTTTCCCTTGCTCTGCTCAGATGCAGACGCCTGTGCAAGTCTCCTTTGTCCCTCACAGCCAATCACTCCCCCAAGCCTCCACCACCCCTACCTTATTATGGAGTCACACTGCAGGGCAGTCAAGGCTGCTTGGACTCTCAATATATATTGGGGGATGAACTGTGGTGGAGCGGGCTCCGTCAGAGATCTGGGCTGTTTCTGATGTGCTGCTTAAGTGCCAACAAGGACCACTTCCCCACCCAGGCTCTTCCTGAGGACTAGGTAATCTCTGCATCCAGGGTCTAGTTTTTCCCTGGTCATGGCCACCCCAGGTCCAGTGCTGCACTGTGACATGAGATAAGTGGGGTTGGAGCATTCGCTCAACTAGGGCTGAGGTGCACACTGAGGTGGTCACAGGAAATCTGCCATCTGCTAGAGCAGACCTCTCACTGCCCTGCCTTGGGCTGTGGGCCAGCACATGCCTGCTCCTTGCAAGTGGTATGCAGGCTTCCCACAGCCCTTCTCTTACTCCTAGCAGTCCTCCAACCAGCCAGGGGATCTCATCTTCCCCCACATAACACCACAGGGCTGGGGAACCCAATCTGTGGCTCTCATCACTTACTCCCCAGTGTGGGTGTCTGCCCATGTAATCTCCCTTTTCCTCTGAATTCCCTCCCAGGGGCACAGGCCCTGACCTGATCACTCTTTCTCCTTCCTACCCAATTATATGTGTATCTTTCTTACAGCCTTTGTTGTACAGGAGTCCCTCTGCCAGTTTCCAGTTTGTTTTCAGTGAGAATTACTCCACTCGTAGATGTATTTTTTATGTCTTTGTTGGGGGAGGTGAGTGTCATGTCCTTTTACTCTGCCTTCATGGTTGATATCCTTGAGATAGTTTTAGATTAATAGGAGAAGTACAAAAATAATACACAGAGTTCCAATATAGCCTTCACTCAGCTTCTTCTTACATTAAAGTCTTATATAACCATAGTACCACTATCGAAATTAAGTTATTAGTCTGAGTACAATACTAATAACTAAACTAGACTTTAATAAAATTTCACCAGCTTTTTTCATTAAGATCCATTTCTAATTCCATGATCTCATCCAGGTTCTCACATTACATTAGTTGTCTTGTCTCCTTAGTATTCTCCAATCAGTGACAGTCCCTCAGTCTTTCATACTCTGTGTTGACTGACACTTTTGGAGAGTACTGCTCAATTATTTTAATAACAGTCTTTTTTTCTCAAAATAAAGTTCTTTTCTTTTAAATCAGTAGCATGTCATTGTTTTCCATTTTCTCAGTTGGTGACTAGTTGACACAGAACTAAAAGCACCACTGGATACTGATTTTTCTTACTGGAGGAGATGGGATTCCAGGGTTCCAGCTCTTATTATTTATTCACTTTGGTTCCTAAATGTCAAAATAAAAGGAAAGCTAAAAGCCTCAAGTTGGTTCCTGAAATTAAAAAAAGAGGAAGAAAAGGAAGGAAAAATGATGAAACCCTCTGCTCCTCTTCCCCCACACAACTAGAAAGGGCTAACTTAGCTTAGGACCATGAAAGTCAGAGTGAAACCTCTACATTTTCCTTAATTTCACACATTATGCATAGTTACTGTTAGCACATATGCTTTCAATCATCCCCTGTCTTAAGAACAGTGCAAATGTGGGTGTTAAGAGAATTGAACCTGCCAAACATATTTGACATCATAATGCCCTTGAAAGAGCTATCAACTAAACCCAGATATACATGTACATCTCAGCAGTTCTATTTTATTAAACTCATAACATTTCCACCCAATTTAAACTTACTGTGATAGCACATGTCGTGATGGATTTGGATGGTGGTTTCCTTTCCAGTTGGCTCTGAGAATGTCATATTAAGCCAGACCACAATCAGATGCCAAGTCCATAATTAGCTTTCTCCTTCTACTTGGGTCTCTTTTGTTTTTTGAGCAGATATGCAATGCTGGATACAACCATGAAGGGATGGGGTGAGATAAGACCTGCTAGAAGAAATGTGACAATGGTTGTGAAAATCCATTTTAAGAGCAGCAGCTCTTGTTACTTTAAATGTTAACTATGAATTTCCAGCTAAAGGCTGTATTTCTACAATAGTGATTGAAAACTGATGGTCCCTGGGTCAAATATAGCTCACAGATGTGTTTTATTTGGCTAGTCCAATGTTATGAAAGCATCTGAATTTGTGGCCAACATTTACATATAAAGACATTCTACACAAAAATATGGATTTCTGGAATCTCATGAAAAGTTTGATGTGGCCACATTGGGCCTACTTTTCCACATGGCAACAATTGGCTGGGGCTGAAGAGCAGCTGGCCGTTTGAGACAGAGTATGTACCATCTGGTTAGCATAATTTCTACCCAGCTCTCTTCTCCTGTTTATGTAACTTGCCTCATCTCTGTGGGTGTTTGGATTTTCAACACTAGTTTATAATCAAGGATAAAGAGAACTTCAATTATTTAGGCTTCTGGTTCTACCAAGGTGATAAAAAAAAAAAAAAAAAAACCTTTGGTGAGAAAAGATGACCTGTGACTTAGTCTGGGATCCTTCAGAAATAGACCTGGAGATAAGAACTTAAGTGTGAGTAATTTATTTGGGAGGTGATCCCAAGAAACAGTGGCAGTACAGTGGGGAAGTGATTTGAAGAGAAGGTAACCAATAAAGAATGCATTATCAATTAGGTAACTGCTGTGGGAAGGAGTTTAATCATTCTTGTGTCTGGAAGACAGTGTGAAGTATGAGTGTTGGAGTTACCCCACCCAAAAGGCAAGAGACCAGTCATTCCCATCAGTTATTGATTGATGGTTGCTTCCAGAAGCAGTGAACCCTCGGCATTTCCCAATTTGCCATTCCTATGGGAAGATTATGAGTGGAGGTCAGAGAAAGCCCTCAGGCAAAGAGAAGCAGATGCCAAAAATTGGAAATTAGTGCCATAGGCACCGAAATGAAAGGCCCAAGAGGATATGTGCAGGACGGCAGCAGGAGCAGCCACATCATGCTTCTGAGGCTAACACGAAATGATGGGTACAGTGATGATTTTGTCTCACAGAACAGATGGTGCACTTGATATTTGCTAACCAGCAACACAGAGTTTCTCTTCTTCTTGAGAACTGCTTATCCTTTAAACCAACTCCAAAAGTTCCCCAAATTAGCTTTTGCTCCCTGTCAGGTACAAAAGTTGACTCAATCAAACCCCCCAAAGCAAGAGAGTTGTGAGTATAGAGTGTCTTTTGAAGTCTACCTGGGCTTTGGTCCCCTTATTCTCATTTATTCCAGAGTAGGACATGTAAGCACTTTCCATAGTTAGCCCATGGTCAGAATCCAGATGTGAGTAGGTCACATTCATGGTTTATTGCTAACAATGGTGAGTCATATGAGAATTGGATGTGACTCAAACATGAGCCTAGTGCACGTGAGTGCTTTAGTCATATTGATGTTTCCTTTGGTGAGAATCCTCCTCAAACTCTGTGATGTGTTTACAGTGACTTTGAACTAGAACAGCACAAAATTATAAATTATGTAATTATTTACATGGAGTTTCAATCACTAATTGATCTAATCCTGCTGGCATGACAGCTGGTGGCACTCAGTTACCCAACAGAAACTGACATAATCTCCTGAAGGGTAAGGACATCATCAACAATAGAGCAGTATCTGGATTCTCATCGAAGATGTTTGCTGAGTCCTATGACTCATTTTTTGCTGCTTAGCAGATACTAAGTGCTCAACAACTGCATATTCTCTCCATCTTTTCATTCCTTTCTTCCCCCTTCCTTCCCTCCTCCCTTTCTACTCTCCTTCCTTCTTTCCCTGTCTCTTTGTCCCAGCTTATCAATTGGAACTGGGATGGGGACTAATAAAAGGACATTCTGGAGATAATAAGATATATAAACAGGTAAGAAGGGATGAGAAAGAGATAATTCCTTGAATATTAGGTGTCTAAGAAGGCATTTTTAAAGTCCAGTATGTCTTCCTGAGTTAGAAGCAGTCTTGATGGGGTGACAAATGAGGTTAGACTTAATTCCACTTCAAGCCCTGAGTAGCCATAATGTTGGGTATTGACTCTCTGCTTTGAAGGCTTTTGCCAAATTGATTTTCTCTTTGGGAAATCCTTCCTAATGTGATCTTAGTGGATTTAAACTAGAAAGCACAGAAGATTATTTAAATACATAATCATTACATTCAGATTCAATTATTCAGCAAGAACCCTAAAAAGTCAATCCACATTGATGAAATGCTTGATGATTATTTTGGATAATTTCTCAACAAGAGTGTGTACATTTAGAAAGGTACTATGCAAAGCAACTAGGACAGTGATTCTCAAGTGGGTGTGGAAGATGAGAGTGCCACTGTGTGTAGGGGTAGGGGTTATGTGTAGGCGGCTGTGGTGAGAGAATATATCAGAATCTCCACAACAAATATCTCAAGTTATATATCTCCCTGCACCCTGCCGCCTGATTTAGGGCGTGCTGGTTTTGTATGTCACTGAACAAGAACCTCTGGAATAAGGATGCTGTGCACATATAAGAAAAGGATGCTTCCTGTGTCAGCTCTTCTTTCTGCTTAGCCCAGTGTGGAGTGGTCTCCTTTTGATAAAGCTGCTGTGGATATACTGGGAAAGCCTTCCTGATGGGAGTATCACTCATTGCCCAGGAATGTACAAAGCTGGTAGTCTCTGTGGAGGAGCAGCTCACCATTATGTAGACCACACTGGTTGTGACTCTGAGGTTCATAGAAAACTCCAGGGGTGGTCAGTCCCAATGTAGTGTAAAAGGAGAGCTGTCCCTAAGAACCATAACCAAAGCCATCACTTCCACTGACTATCATTATGACTATAATGGCCTTAGTTAGAGTCATTATCTAAGGAAATCATTGTGAACACCATAGGTCCCTGTTAACCTGACAATATGTTCCTTGAGAGATAGTGCCAAATTACCACTGAACCTATATTTTATAGTATGGATACTTCTTATGACTGCTTATTTATTGAGTGCTACATACATACATTATAACAAATCATCAAAACTACAATAGGATGTAGATATTCTTATTCCCTTTTACAGATGAGAAAAAGGAGGCTCTAGTGAGGTTAAGAAATTGGCTCAAGATGTCATAGAGCTATTAAGAGCCAGAGTAAGCACTTCAGTGCATTGGTATGTATTATCTCAAACCCACCAACATTATTTAGCAAGAAGGAAGGAACACCCATAAGAGGGATGGTGTCAGTTCTAGCATTCTACATATGGGGGTCTTTGGGATGACAATCTAGGTGAGGTGGTATCAATTTAGGGAATTTGCTTTGAAGCTGTATTTATCAATACATAACAAGCTCACATTTTAAAAAACTTATTTGGAGTGACTTGGAGAAGAGAGTTGATAGAGCTTGTGGGAGAGTTTAAGACCCCCAACTACCCCCTTGGTGTCACCACTGAGAAGTTTATCCAAAAGCATTTTGTAAGAAGCTATCAAGTGCCAGGCTATAGGCTGGTCATTAGAGGTATGGTGGTATGTAGTATTGGAAGGAATGTAATGTAGAAGAGGGATGAAGCTCAACTCTAGAAAAAGCGATCAAAACTAAGAAACAGACATTATATGAAGACCCTCTGCAAAGAATCACTTTCTAGCCATCAGAGTTACTCAAATATGGTGTGGGCACTTCATAGTCCTTCTGTAACTGAGGGTTTCAGAAAGAGGTAGGATTCCTCAAGATGGTGTAGAGTCAGATTTCCCTGGTGGCACAGTGGTTAAGAATCTGCCTGCCAATGCAGGAGACGTGGGTTTGAGCTCTGGTCCAGGAAGATCCCACATGCCGTGGAGCAACTAAGTCCACATGCCACAACTACTGAGCCTGTGTGCCACAACTACTGAAGCCCATGCACCTAGAGCCCGTACTCCACAACAAGTGAAGCCAACACAATGAGAAGCCCGTGCACCACAACGAAGAGTAGGCCCCGCTCGCTACAACTAGAGAAAGCCCGCACGCTGCAACGAAGACCCAACGCAGCCAAAAATAAATAAATTTTTTTTTTTAAAGATGGTGTAGAGAGAATTCTGATCATAACTAAGGCATTGGGTAGGGGTATTTGAAGTTTTCTTCTAATTCAAAGAGGTGTGTGTGTATGTACGTACGTATGTCTGAGAAAGAGGTTGGGGGGGGTGGGGAGAGAGAGAGAGAGAGAACACAGACACGGAGTTTTGCAGGAAGGGAGAGAAGAGATTGGAAGCTTCTGGTGTATGACTTGCTATCCGAAGGCTGGGTCTGGCCGTGATATTGCAGGAGGAGATTCAGGCTAGCATGGAGAGGAAAAAAGATTATGACCCAGAATAATGAAAAAGAGCAAAAGAACAGGAACAAGGGAGGTGGAAAACAGGAGTTTGCTTCTGGTACTAGACAGACCTGGTTCAAATCCCACCTTGCCATCTCTTAGCAGGATGTGCTGAAGCATGTGACTTACACTTCAGAGCCTCAGTTTTCTCATTTATAAAATGAAAAAACATTTCCTTCTTCATATGGTTATTGAGAGGGTTAAATGATATGAATATGTATATAAAGCACCTAACTATAGTACAAAGGGTATAGGTTGCTTGATAAATGACTATTATTGTCAGATTCTTATTATGAACTATAATTTCCCCTGGGGCCAGCCCTCTCCTTGACTTATCTTGGCTAGATTGCTTCTAAAGATAAAATGTCACTATTGAGCCAAAAGCCTTAAACGTGGGCAAATCACTTCCGTTCTACAAACTCGGTTTTTCCCCCTTATAAATGAAAAGCTTGGATTAGATGTTTCTAGAACTCCCTGCTAACCCCACCCTATTCTTTTTCATTATCACTGTCAATCACACCAAATTCTCAGGAATCTCCCCCGCGGGACCCTGGCTCCCTGCTCTCTCACCTCACGAGGTGTGCATGCGCACACACACACCAGCACTATTCTTTCTGCTCCTCCATTTCTAGATAAATCCAGCATCTCTGGTCGAGTCATGTTTTTCTATGAAATAAATGAGGTATAAAATTCCTCTTGGACAGAAACCAAGCTTCTCTACGTCCTCGAGGGGGAAGCTGTGTCTCTCACAGAGGGCGCACCCACACCGGGGAGGCTGCGGCAGACACAGGCCTTCTTCTCTGAGGCCCCCAGGGGAGAAAGCGAGCCTTTGCCAGATTATGGGATCATTTGAAAGGCCACAACTCCGAAATATCCCAAATTCACAATAGCAGTAAATCCTGTTGCTTCTTTGATCATTCTCATCGAAATGATTATTGTCATCGCTGAGGAATAGAGATTATAGATACATATTTTTTACAGTGCTCGTATTTTTATTTTTAAATTTTTATTGGATATAGTTGATTTAAAATGTTGTGGTAGTTTCTGCTGTACAGCAAAGTGAAAACAGAAATAGAGTCACAGATGTAGAAAACAGACTTATGGTTAACAGGGGGAAAGAGGAGGAGAGGGATAAACTGGGAGATTGGGATTGACACTTATATACTACTATATATAAAATAGATAACTAATAAGGACATACTGTATAGCACAGGGAACTCATCAATATTCTGTAATAACCTATATGGGAAAAGAATCTGAAAGAGTGGGTATATGTATATTTAGAGACTATATCCTTTTTCACTACTTTTGAAATTCACGGTACATCGCCTCCAGACACACAGCTTTCAAAAAGCCTGAGCACACTCCTCCAGGTTTTCTGGTGTATGAATGCATGTGTGTGTGAGAGAGAATGAGAGAGAGAGAGAGTGTTAGAGGGAGAATACATGACACCCTGCTGTGATCAGACAACAGTCAGGAGGTTTAGAGTTAACCTTCATATGTCAGCATTCCCGTAGGAAACCGAGCCTCAATCTCTGCATTCCTGGGCTGCCGTCAGTCTGCCTCAGGATCTCAATGTGCCTTGGTGTCTGTTTCGTGTTTAAATCTGCTCCACATCTGACACCACACGAAACCCGTCACGGTTTTGCTGTTAGAGGATGGTTAATATGTGAAGAGGGTGGGTGCCCTTACCAAGCACCCCCAGGGGAGATATGGAGCTGGAAAGATAAGGATCAGTTTCATGGAGAAAATGACACAGGCACAAACACCAGAAACTGGTATTTAAACTCCCAACTCATAAGGGACCCCCATATTTTCACATTAGCTGGCCTTGTCTGTTTCCTGTCATCAGCAAACATATGTTCACCATGGAACCAGCCAAGAGCCCATTTGAACCAGTTGGTATTTCTGTAAGAAGTGGAGGGGAGGAGAAAGGGGGGAGAAATGTTGCATGGCAGGCCTGTGAGGTGCTATAAATAGTTGCCCTTAGAAAGCTCTGGGTTCTCATTTGCATGAAAGATATCACAAAAGCCAATATGACTCTCTGAGCTGATGCAATTCTCACTCTGCCCTCAGGGTACTGCTGGGTGGGCTCTGGGAGAAGAGAGACTTGTTTCAAATCCCGAATTTGCAGCATACTATTGTGTGATCTTGGGAACATAATTTACTTCCATTTTCCAGTTTCGACTCTCCCACTCTGACCACCATCTTCTACCCTTCAAATACACTGCCTCCATCAATACGTCAACTCCATCAACTCTTTGACCACCCCATCAGGGCCTCCCGTCTGTTGATCTACAAGTGTTTCACCATCCCTCATCACTTTCATGGCCTCTTTTCACTCATTATCCATCTTAAAATTCCATGGTCATTCAGTCATTATTCCCCTGCAAATATCCTTCATTTCCTGTCCCTCTCTTGCTTTAACATACTTGTTTGGCTAAACCACAAATGTAGATATATTCACTTCTTTGCCTTCTCCTCACCTGTATCTATACAGTTAGATATCATCATCTTACTGACTAACCTCATTAAATTTATGACTACCACCTTCAACTGCACCATACTTCCCTGGTCCATTCATGGTCTACTTTCCCAACTATCTCATGCTTTTTCTACACTCTTCAAACATCCTCACTGATCTTTTCTCTCAGTTACTGGCCTTGCTTCCTACTTTCCTGAAAAAATAAACGAATCAGAAGAAATGCACCACAAATTCCCACCTCCACACCCACCCATCTTCCTATATCTGATTTCTGCTATTATGGATAAAACCTCTCCACTCTCAGCTAAGGAAATTCCAGGATGCTGTTATCCCATCTTACTAAAAAAACCCTCTTTTGACCTCCCAGTTTCCTCTATAGGTATAGCCCCATTTCTCTCTTTACCTTTACACAAAACTCCTTAAAATACTGGTCTGTGCAATAGTCACATATCCTAAGGGATAATATTTCCAAATATTTTTTTTTGCTGTTCTTTCTTGAATTCACACCAATCAAGTTTTTGCTCCAATGAAAGTGCTCTTATTAAGACCACTGGCAACTCCCATGTCATTGAAATCAATGGTAGACCCTCAGCAGATATTTACAGAGTGGATGAATGAAACATTCTAAGCCTCATTTTCTTCCTATGTAAAATGAGACAATAATACGCACTTTTGAGGGAGGACATATGGGGATATATGTATATATATAACTGATTATGACACAACAGAAACTAACACACTATTGTAAAGCAATTATACTCTAATAAAGATGTTTAAAAAATTAAAATAAATAAAAATAAATAACCTCTGATAATTGGCAACTTACTGAACCCCTCTAGGTATTAATTTCCACATCTAAAAAATATGTAAAATAATGCTATCTATTTCGTAGAGTTGTTCTGAAGATTAAATGTGAAAATTTACATAAAAATATAAAATGGGATCTAATACATATAACATGTATTAAATAAAATTTAACCATTGTTAAAAAAATAATACATACTTTTGAGGGATTGTTATGAGGATTCTTCAACATTCCATAAGCAAAGGATTTAGCAGCGTAAGTGCTAAGTTATATGCTGAGCAAAGGAATTTTGCTACTTTCTGAGAGGAAATATTATAAATATTTCCTGCAAAGCCTGCAAAGCTTCCTTCAATGCTGAACCAAAAAGGAAAGATACTGATCATATAAGGTAACTACCCCTGACCCTAATGGAAAGGTTTCTTCCAGTTCCTATAAAGAGGAGGAATTTCATTTTCCTAACTTGGATATTAAATGTTTCTCTTCACTGGTATACTGAAAGATGAGAATTTATATTGTTTGTTAATGAGATTGTGGGACTTCTTTTCAGAGAGAGCAAGAGTCAGGATCTGGGTAAAAGAGATATCAGCACATTGAGTTTGTTCATGAAATACACCCCAGAATATGCAGAATATGTGTGAAACCATTTGAGAATAAGTGAAATCTGGAGAGAGAGAGAGAGAAAAGAAGGAAGGAAGGAAGGAAGACAGGAAGGAAGAAAGGGAGGAAGGAAGGAAGGAGAGAAAGGAACAAAGAGGAGAAAAGAAAGAAGAAAGAAAGAAAGAAAGAAAGAGGGAGGGAGGAGATATGGGAATATATATATATATATATATATATATATATATATATATATATATA
>RJWK010040156.1:0-13689 GCA_004363435.1 Platanista minor | reverse complement strand
ACGAACCCGTGTCCCCTGCATCGGCAGGCGCACTCTCAACCACTGCCCCACCAGGGAAGCCCCTTTCTCTCTATTTTAAATGTATATATTTATATATACATTTAAAATTGGGAGACCTGATAACACTCATCCTGATTTCCCACGTGACAGCCAGCTGGCTGGAGCTGGGTGATGGCTGCCCCCTCAAATGGAGCATGTATTCTCTGGTTGGCCACAGTTCACCCTCCAGCCTGTCATGATGCCCCCACTCCTGAGGCTAGGTGTCACTTGCCATTTATCATATTTTTGATGGTGTTTTCTTTTAGCGAGGTTAAGGAGAAAGTGAAATATCTCTTGTACTTAACATTTCTATCATGATGAGAAGAAATATATATAGATAGTGCTAAACCGTGTAGCTCAGATTCTCTTGAGTTTAGCAAGCCTGATCAACTCTGCCCCATATGATAACTCAATTCAGCCACCACTTTTCTCTGTCCTAATTGTTATAAAATTATGATGTCATTTTGTTCTTCACCTTGTACAGGGCATTATTTACATGTTAATTCTGCCTGTGTTCTTTTCTACTCTACCAATTGCAAGTAAAATAATAAATACTGCTTGGCTCCACTGTGTTCATACACACAAAGGCAAACGATAACACTGAATTTGCCTAGTAATGTTTGCTTATTTAAAAATTTAAGGGTAACTTTCATAATGAAATTGTAAAACTGAAACACTTGTAGAGAACTCGTAGATCCCCAAGCATATGTCTGAACTTCCAAGGGTCCAAAGATCTCAGATGGAGAAAAATCTATCCAGTTCATTATTGATAACCAGATGGCAGGCATACTGATTTTCCATTACTAGCCCATGGTGGGCATGCTTATAAATGGAACAGACATCGCTAATCAATCTAGGTACTCTTTCCTTTCTGAGTCTGTGTAGGGCTTCGACTTCTCCATATAATCAGAGTCAGTCCTTCAGAGTTGAAGTTAAATCCTATTTGTTTAGTTGGTGGGATAGATTAGATAGATTATGGAGAATTTTTCACTCTAGCTTTAGGGGTTCAGCCTTACCTGGAAGCAATAGAAAATTTTTGAGAAGAGAATGCTAGGAGGATCAGTTCAATGGTGGTACCTGGGATGATAAGGAGAGGGAAAAATTGGAGGCAGATATGCCTGAAAAGAGGCTGTTCCTTTGTTCATTCATTAATTTGTTGGTACTTGAGTCCCCAGTGGGGGGTGTAGGGGTGGGAGGAGGTGAAGATGTGGTACCTTGTTTCAAAGATCTTACTAATTTGTCTAGCAAATACTTTTTGAGTTTCTAGTGTGTGCTGGGGGTTAGGATGCACACTGGGGATACAGTAGTGTCTCGTCATAGATTTTAGGGTTTAATGGGGAAGACATTCATTTGACAAGTCAGGACACATTTTGATGAATAGTACGAAAGGGGAACAGTTGGGAGTGTATGGTAGGGAGTCCTCACCTCTTCTAGTGGCGTAAAGGGTTAGTAGGAGTGGGGAAGGCATGTGAGGGTATATGCTCTTGTGTTGAGGGAGGGGAGAGTGTTTTAGGCACAGGGGACAGAGCTTCAGCAAGGGGATGAGGAGGGTAATTTGAGATGAGGCATTCATGGGGATTTGGGACTTGATCCTAAGGACAATGGAAAGTCATTGAAGGGGTTGAACCAGGGGAGATTTGCATTTTGAAAGAATGCCTCTAGCTCCAGAATGTAGGATAGATCGGAGGAGGAGGTAGCAGGGAAATCCGTTGGAGTCTAGGAGATGTGATGGTGGCATTGGCAAGGGTGGTAGCAACAGGGAGGCAGAGAGGTGAACAGATTGATACTTAGGAAGTAGAAAGGGCCAGACTTGGTGAATGGATGAGGGAGGTGAGGGAGAGGGAGGACTCAAGGATGATCCCCAGCTTTCGGACTTGAGCCATTTCAGGGTATCCTCTGCTAAGAGAGGGAGCGCTGGCAGGAGCAAGGCGGGAGCTGACTCAGTGTCAGGAGATGCTGAGTTTGAGGTGCCTGTGAGGCATTTAAGTAGAGATGGGCCAGCAGATAGTTGTATATATGGTTCTGGAGCTCAGGAGAGAAGTCTAGGCTAGTGGGAATCTTTGGTGTGTAGCAGCAGGAGTAGATTCTGCTGCCTAGGAAGAATTTCTAGAAAAGATCTTAGAAATTGGTGGCCTAAATTCTAATTTGGCCCTCTGATGTATTTCTTTTTTTTTCAATTAGGGCCAACAGTGAATATTGTGATTTTACATTAAAATCTGGACTCTGGCTTCTTTGGAAAAAAGAGATCATCTAACAACACTTACCCTACATTTCCACATGGCAGTGATTGCCTGGAGTTGAATAGCCGCTGCCCCCCCTTAGACAGGGCACGGGTGTGTCCTTCAGTTTGCCACAGTCCCCGTCACGCCCTGTGGTTTCCTCACAGTGATTCTAGGCTGCTTCGCTTACTTATCTTCCATACTTGGCACCTGTAGGCTTTTGCGTTTGTAACCCCTGCTATACATAGAGTGAAACATGGAAAGGGCCTAGGAGAAGCCCAAGGAGCTCCACCATTTAAAGGGGAGGTAGAGGAGGAGGAGCCAGCAAAGAAGCCTGAAGAGCAACCAGAGAGGTAGGAGGAGAGCCAGGAGGATTATGGCTAAGAGGAGGGGATGTGGACCAGCCGAGCCCCGTGCTGCTGACTTGGTCTGATGTGAAAAGGACGCGTTCTTTGGTCCAGTCATGTGGAGGTCGTTGGTAACCTTAGTGAGAGCCACTGCGTCCACAGTGTGCTGGGTGGAGGGGAGGTTGTGAGGCACTGAGGCCTTGAATGGAGGAAGTGGGACAGGGTTGGGAACTTGTTCAAGAAGTTTGGCTTCGAAGGACAACTGGTAGTGTTGAGAAACCACACGATCAATAGCACATCAACCTGGAGTGTTAATTTTGCTGGAATATTTAGGAAAAGCCATTACTTTTATATTAAAACAAACAATAGATATGTTATGGCATAGTGAGGCCTCAGAGAGGAATAGAGGAGACTAGAAAGATTAGATTTGGGCTGAATATGGAGCGTTATCTCTTTGCCAGCCACTGTGCTGATCACTTTACATTCATTATCTCATGTAGTTCTCACAGTAACCCTGTGGACTGTGTATCTGGAGCGATCCTCATTTTGCGGGAGAGCAAACAGACTTGAGACGTAAGGTTGCATGGCTGGTAAGAGGCAGAGCTGGCGTTTGATTATGGTTGCCACACGGAATATCTATATGCTCAACTGCTTTTTCTCCCCCATTAGGATATCTAATTGTACCAGCGGCATTTGTTGAAAACAGTTTTCTTTCTCCATTGAATTGCTCTGACACTTTTGTCAAAAATCAACTGGCCATCTTTACGTTGGTCTATTTTTGGACTCTCTCCTGTTCTATTGACCCGTTCATCTCTCTTTTGAACAACAGTACATTGCCTGGATTACGATAGCTTTATAGTCAGTCTTGAAATAAGGTAACTTAAGTCTTCCACCATTACTGTTCTTAAAAATTGCTTTGGCTACTCTAGGTCATTCGCACATCTACAGATTTTAGAATTATCAATTTCTGTGAAAAGGCCTGCTGGGATTGTGTTGACTACTACAAGACTTTTTCAAAAAGGAATTAGTGAGACTTAGATCTCGTTTCATATAGACACTGGAGGAAATTCCACTAAAAGTGTGTGACTATAGGCTAAAAGTTGCTAACTCAAGGTACTGAGTGAGGCAGGTCAGGAAAATGAGTGGAAGGGTGAGGAATGAGATGGTAAATGGTAGCTGATCTTGGGCCACAGTGGAGGAGTAACAGGGTACAGTGAGGACACGGGCAAACTGGAGAACCCAAGCCCTGTCTAAGGGGACAGGCATTTCTCAGCTCCACGCACTGTTGCCATGAAGAATATGGGTTCAGGGTCATTAGATCTTTCAATCAAGACAAGAGGGAAATCCAGATTTTTGTGGCATCTTGCAATTTAAAAATTTAAAACATTGAGTGGGTCAGTAGCATGTGGGTCAAACAGAACTCTCTGGGCTAACCATGTCCTGTCGCCTGCCAGTCCATGACCTCTGCCTCAGGCAAATCATCCTTTGGTCCTCATTTTCCTCATCAGTAAGCATGACGGTATTGAAGACAGTCTCTAAGGTTCTTTCTAGCTCAATGGCTCTAAATTTCAGAAGAGAAAAGTGTCAGAATTACTCAAGGTTTTAGGAGGTAGTTGAGGATACCAGCAATAATGATAATATTTTGAGCAGTTGTCCAGACCTGTACACTTTACACACCACTGTCATGTCTGTTCTCTGTTTTAATCCTTCCATCGTCTTTGTGAAGTAGGCAGCAGAATAATCTGCGCAACCACGTGGGAGCTCCAGTTTACAAAGTCAGGTCTTCCCGTTCCAAATCCAGTGCTCTTTTTACTGTAGCACAACCGTCTCTGAAGCCTCTAGAAATAGGCAGTTCGGTAGGGACAGCAGATATGGACGACCGTGAGAGGGCCTCAAGCTCAGTTGAAGGCAAATCTCTAGCTCGATTTAGAACTTAGCTTGGTTGAAGTGTCAAGGCCCTGGGGTAAGAGTTGAAGCCTTTGTGAGAGCTCCCTGCAGGTAGGAACTTTGGCACATATTAATCTTAGTAAGCTAGTGCCTGGCACAGAACCTGACACACAGTTAAACGTTTTTATGTAAGTGACTAAGTGGATGGATTGATCCAAGAAGGAATCAAAGGCTTTAGATCAAGGGGGCTGAGAATTTTGTCGAGAGACTTTCAAGGATAGAGAGTCAAATGCTTCTGGTTGAGAATGTCAAGATCAAAAGCTGAGACTTTATAACTTAGCTGATAGATGGGAAAAGCTCATCATGGCTTCCTTTTCATATTTGGCTCTCAGATCTGGGTTTTGATTAATAGAGTTTTGCTGTGCAGTATGTTTGAGAAATCAAGTACAGTGGGTATGAGGAAGTTAAGGCTGCCAAAGGGTTTTTTATATGCCTTTAAAACTTCCAAACAGATACAAGTCCTTATCTTTGGAGATGCATATTGAAATATGGAATGCTAGGGTGCCTGGATTTATTTCAGTGGAGTGCAGCGGGTGATGGAGGAGGTAAAGATGAATCAAGATTGGATGTAAGTTGATCATTGTTGGAGCTGGAAGATGAAGAGATGGGCTTTCATTGTATTCATCTCTATTTTGTACGTATTTGAAAATTTTCATAATAAATGTAAAAACAAAACATCAGAGTGCTTCATAGGTGCAGCGATGCTTTTGGTCAACCAAACTTCACTTTTCTCTGAGCTTGTGAATAGTATGATCATTGAGGGAGAAATGGAACAAAGGAAAGGTACATGGCAGAAATAAGGATGTGGGTTTTGAGTTAGCCATAGCTCAGCCTCCTCTAGCTGTGTGACCTTGGGCAGGTGTCTGAACTTCCCTGAGTCTGGGTCTCCACATTCGTAAAAGCAGGATCATGTGGTCTCCCTTGGTGATTGCTGAGAGGGTTAGGGATAAAGTGGACAGAGCGTCTGAGGACAGCATCTGGCTCACCTTAGGGGCTCATATCTGGTAGTTTTATTATTATTAGACAAAGACAGAGAGTAATGAAAGGGTAAAAATCTGCCTCGGAGTTCCTATCTACCCTTTCTTCCCTACATGAATTACAAGTGCCAAGGGTTACATAACCACAGAGGTAATTTATTATTTTAGAAGCAGAACTCTTAAAGGCCAAATTGGACCACTCTGGGGTTTACAAGAACTGTAACCAGTTTACTGCCTTTTGAAAGATGAAACAAGGAAGAACTTACAGAAGAAAAGCATATTAAAACAGTGGGATACCATTTTATACCTGTTCAGTTGACCTCCTTCTTTTCCCCAGTAAATGATAATATCCAGTGTTAGTGAGTTTTTGGTCAAACTGTTTTCTCATATATACATTGGTATACCCTCTGGGAAAACATTTTGGCAGTGTATATGGAGAGCCATCAAAAGGCCCAAACCCAGAGACTTAGTAATCACTCTTTGCAATGCGTTGTAAGGAAATAATTCAGAAGAAGAAATGTTATATAGCCATTAAAAATGCTTATGTAATATCATAGAAAAGAGTTATGATGTAAGCATGCAAGATTGTACCTATGTTGTGATCACCACTGTGCAGTTATTACACATAAATGTAAAAGGAGACTGGAAAAGAGCATGGAGAAGGGAAGATAGTCAATGTGTTAGAGTCATGGACAGTGGCTTAGTATTTTTTAAGAAATTATTTTGTTGCTGTGCCTCCACACACATACACTGAAAGACCGTGCAAGAGTACCTCACTGTCATGGCTGGGACATTTAGCACAGGGGTAAATTCTTTCCAAAAATAGACTAATCAAAACCCAGAAAGCACTGGAAACCTGAAGGTTTTAAGTAGAGACGAAATTGAAGGCAAGACTTTCACTCTTGAACCATTTCGCTACACAACACCATACTTTGATGCTTCTTTCAGATCTTTGCTGTCATCTCTCAACAGCTTTGAAATGTCTTTGTTTCCAGGTTCAATTTCAGAAGCTTCAGCAACTGCGCCTTACACAGTACCATGGAGGATCCTTACCCAACGTGAGCCAGCTGCGGAGCAGTGCCTCCGAGTTTCAGGTACCTGAGATACTTACTTTCTTTGAGCTGAGTGAAGTGAAAAAAGAGAAGCAAAAATTTTCCTTGAAAAGATTAGATCTTGGCTTCCCTGGTGGCGCAGTGGTTGGGAGTCTGCCTGCCAGTGCAGGGGACACGGGTTCGAGCCCTGGTCTGGGAGGATCCCGCATGCCACGGAGCAGCTGAGTCCATGCACCACAGCTGCTGAGCCTGCGCTGTGGAGCCCGCGAGCCGCAACTACTGAAGCCCGCGCACCTGGAGCCCGTGCTCCATGGCAAGAGAGGCCAGTGCCATGAGGGGCCCGCGTACTGCAGCAAAGAGGAGCCCCCGCTCGCCACAACTAGAGAAAAGCCTGCGTGTAGCAACGAAGACCCAACACAGCCAAAAATAAATAAATTAAAAAAAAAGATTAGATCTTGAAGATAAACTGGGCTTAGATACAGTTCAGTGTTCTTCTGGGAAGTCCATTGTTATTCTTTTTCCTGGTTACTGAAGCATAAGATAGTTATTTCACAAATGGTCTAAGGCAGCACTGTCCATTGGAAATATAATGTGAGCCACATATGTCATTTAAACATTTCTAGTAGCTACATTAAAGAAAAAGTAACCAGTATAATTAATTTTAATATTTAAATGATTTAAATAATTATTTGACCCAATCTATCCAAAATATTATTGTTTCAACATAGAATCAATATTAAAAAACATTAATGAGATATTTCACATTCTTTTTTTTCTTTTTTTTCAATTAAGTCTTTGAAATCTGGTGTGTATTTTGCACTTAAAGCACATCTTAATTTGTACCAGCCATGTTTCACTACCTTCATGTGGCTAGTTTCTACCATGCTGGACAGGACAAATCTACAGCATAGATAAGTGGTCTATACTGTGCTTATTTTTTAATTAAAAAAAATTTTTTTTGGCTGTGTTGGGTCTTCGTTGCTGCACGCGGGCTTTCTCTAGTTGCGGTGAGCAGGGGCTGCTCTTCGTTGAGGTGCGTGGTCTTCTCATTGCAGCGGCTTCTCTTGTGGAGCACAGGCTGTAGATGCATGGGCTTCAGTAGTTGCAGTATGTGGGCTCAGTAGTTGTGGTGCGTGGGCTCAGTAGTTGTGGCTTGCAGGCTCTAGAGCACAGGCTCAGTAGTTGTGGCACATGGGCTTAGTTGCTCCGCGGCATGTGGGATCTTCCCAGACCAGGGATCGAACCCCTGTCCCCTATATCGGCAGGCGGATTCTTAACCATTGCGCCACCAGGGAAGTCCCTATATTGCATTTAGATTAGTGCAGTGTCATAGGGTGCTTTAATCATTCATATTAGTGAAGAGCCTTGTTCAAAACAATGTGGAATTGGTGATTTAGACAGTGGTATATGATACTGTTTTTAAGATCTGAATTAGATTTAGATATCCTAGTCTTTGAATGACATTCTAATTATACAATTTAAGATTCAGTGTTAAATTTGAGATGTAAACTTTAAGATGAAGTTTATTCATTTGGACGCCTCTCCATTTTAAAAGTACTATCTTCTTTCTTTGTTGTGAAATCTGGTTCACTTGTTTGATGATGTCCCATAAAGCAGAAATATTATTTAAATGGAGACTTCCATTTGGGAGTGCTAATAGGAACTCTTAAATGTAATGTGATTAGAAAAAGTACTATATGAACATATTTGTACCTTAGTACACTGGAATCTTGTCTTTAATGACTTTGGAATCTCACTATAATACTGCCTATATTAGAAATCTACCTCTATAGATCAAACTGTCTTACATGTTGTCCATTGGGTCATTCAGTATCCAAAAAAAGTAGATCTCTGCTTTATGCTGGATTTCACGCTTCAGAAAATAGAACTTTATCAAGATATGCTGTGTTTGAAATCCCGATTTTGTGGTACTTTCCTGTCAACTTTAGAGGAATATAGAATGTACTATAGTGTCCTTTTCCTTGTGTATTAGGGAATGGGATGAAGTGACAGCTCCAGGGCTTCCCAGGATTCTTTCTCTGAGTAATTTTTAAACTTTGAAACAATCACAAACTTATAGAAAAGTTGGATGTACAGTAAAAATAACTGTATTTTTACCCTTGAGAGTAAGTTGCTGACCTAATGCTCTATCAACCCAAAATACTTCACCGTGTATTTCCTACAAGCAAGGCCATTGTTCTACATAAACTGAATAGAGCCATCAAAATCAGGAAATTAACAGTGATGTATTATTACCATTTGATCCTGAGACCCCATTCAGGTTTCACCAGATGTCCCATTACTGTCCTCTACAACAAAAGGATCCAGTTCAGAGCACATACATTGTCTTTAGTCTCCTTCAGTCTAGAACAATTTTTCAATCTTTTATTTTTGACACTGAAGAAATTATTTTTGACTTTTGTGACCTTGCCAGTTCTTTTTTAGAATATCCCTCTTTTGGGGTTTGTCTGATGTTTCTTCATGATTGGATTCAGATTATGCATCTTTGGCAGGAATAGCCAAAAGTGGTTCTGTTATTGTATCCCATTAAGCGGGTGATTTTTCATTTTCATGATGCTCACTTTTATCACGTAGTTAAGGTGGCGTCTGTCAGTCTTCTCCACACTGAAGTTACTCTTCTCCTTGGTAATTAATAGGTATTTTGTGAGGAGATACTTTATCCTGATTCTCATCAAACTTTCAACTTATACATTTATGTATTTATTTCTATATATGTGGTTTTGTGATTTCTTATTTTTTTCCATGGTTTATAATCTATAACTATTATTGTTATTTTGATCCTCACATTATCCCTGATTAGGCCAATAGGAACTCCTTCCCAGGATTCTTGTCAAACTGAGAAGAAAAGGGAATCCCAGAAGCATAAATTTTTTTTTAAGCAAACATTTTTGAAGTATAATTTATATGCAATACAATTGACCTTTTTTAGATTTATAAGTTATGTTGTATAACTACCACCAACCACAATCAAGATACAGAACAGTTTCATCATCCCCCAGAAGTTCCCTTAATATCCCTTTGTAATCTATTCCCATCCCCTACCTCCAGCCTCTGGAACCACTGATATGTAGTTTTGCCTTTTCCAGTGTGTCCTATAAAAAGAATCAGAAGTATAGTTCTTCTTTCACTTAGCAATTGCATTTGAGACTCATCCATGTTGTGGCATGTATGAGTTTCCTAGAGCTGCCATAACAAAGTACCACAGACTAGGTGGCTTACATTTTGAACAGCAGAAATTTATTCTCTCACAGTTCTGAGGCTGGAATTGTGAAATCAAGGTGTCCGTAGGGCCATGCTCTCTGGGGACTCTAGGGAAGAATCCTTCCTCATCTCTTCCTAGCTTCTCCTGGTTGCCTCCAGTCCTTGGTGTCCCTTGGCTTGTAGCTTCATCATTCTACTCTCTGCCTCCATTCCATATGACCTTCTTCCCTGTTTGTCTGTGTCCAAATCTCCCCCTTCCTTCTCTTATAAAGACACCAGTCATTGGATTTAGGGCCCACCCTAATCCAGTATGACCTCATCTTAACTTGTTTACATCTGCAAAGATTCTCTTCCCAAATAAAGTCACATTCATGGGTACTTGGGGTTAGGACTTGAACAAATCTTTTTTGGGGAACGTGATTCAACCCACTACATTGCAGTTATCAGTAGTTGACTCTTTTTATTGCTGAGTAGTATTCCATTGTATGCAGGTACTATAATTGGTTTATCCATTCATCACTTGATGAGCATTTGGATTGTTTCCACCTTTTGACAATTGTGAGTAAAGATATTCACATTCAGTTTTTGTGTAAACACCTAGTAGTGGAACTGCTGGATCAAATGTAAGTGTATATTTAACTTTGTAAGAGACTGCCAAACTGTTTTACAAAGTGGCTATGCCATTTCACATTCCAGCAATGTTCCAGTGACTCTGCATTCTTTCCAGCCCTTGGTATTTCATTTCTTTTTTTTAAATTGTGGTTAAAAAAACACAACATAAAATTTATCATCTTAACCATTTTTTTTGACTTTTTATTTTATTTTCTTTTTTTCATACACACACACACACACACACACACTGTATTTTATTTTTACAAGAGATAAATAAACTGACACCAAGCATTGTAAATGGATGACCACAACAAAAGCAACAATGATTGCAATTACCAAACACGAAACACACTCATACTATGTCATAATATTGACATTCAGTCCAGTAATCCTCCACTGTAACAGTGCCTTTACTTTGCAGTGAAAATTGATTTGTATATTTTTTGCCTCTGAGTCCTTGTGGGCTTATTATTATTTTTTTATTCAAACAAAGTCACAAATATTATAATCATCCTCATCAGTTCACTCAGTCCCATGTAATTAATTTTTTTTCATCTTGATCTTTTGTTAGCACTTTTATGAATTCATCAGTTTTCCATTAGAGTTCTGAAAATGCTTATTCATTCAGTTCAGCAGTATAGTCAGTTACCAGAAACCTGTACTTGTCAAAGTCTTTTCCATAAATTCCTTGAAGATGAAATCCTTTTATAGGAACATTTTTGCGAAAGCATCAGAGTACACCCAGAACTGTCTGTAAATGACAAAAGACTTAAAAAAGACCATGATTAAATATTTGATGAAAGTTCATAATAATGCAATTGACAAGGAAATTTAGTTATTTCTGAGATATACATTTTAAAGTAATAACTAGAATTATGACTTATAACATGATACCAGAACATATAAGATTTTTAGAAATTTCATGTAATGTCTGAAACTTTTATATTAACATATTTCCATACAAATAACCCAAAGAAAATTTAGCATTAGTTGTTTTTTTGTTTGTTTTTTTATACTGCAGGTTCTTATTAGTCATCAATTTTATACACATCAGTGTATACATGTCAATCCCAATCGCCCAATTCAGCACACCACCATCCCCACCCCACCGTGGTTTTCCCCCCTTGGTGTCCATATGTTTGTTCTCTACATCTGTGTCTCAACTTCTGCCCTGCAAACCGGTTCATCTGTACCATTTTTCTAGGTTCCACATACATGCATTAATATACGATATTTGTTTTTCTCTTTCTGACTTACTTACTCCGTATGACAGTCTCTAGATCCATCCATGTCTCAACAAATGACTCAGTTTCGTTCCTTTTTATGGCTGAGTAATATTCCATTGTATATATATACCACAACTTCTTTATTCATTCGTCTGTCGATGGGCATTTAGGTTGCTTCCATGTCCTGGCTATTGTAAATAGTGCTGCAATGAACATTGGGGTGCCTGTGTCTTTTTGAATTATGGTTTTCTCTGGGTATATGCCCAGTAGTGGGATTGCTGCATTATATGGTAATTCTATTTTTAGTTTTTTAAGGAACCTCCATACTGTTCTCCATAGTGGCTGTATCAATTTACATTCCCACCAACAGTGCAAGAGGGTTCCCTTTTCTCCACAACATCTCCAGCATTTGTTGTTTGTAGATTTTCTGATGATGCCCATTCTAACTGGTGTAAGGTGATACCTCACTGTAGTTTTGATTTGCATTTCTCCTATAATTAGCGATGCTGAGCATCTTTTCATGTTTCTTGGCAATCTGTATATCTTCTTTGGAGAAATGTCTATATAGGTCTTCTGCCCATTTTTGGATTGGGTTGCTTGTTTCTTTAATATTGAGCTGCATGAGCTGTTTATATATTTTGGAGATTAATCCTTTGTCCGTTGATTCATTTGCAAATATTTTCTCCCATTCTGAGGGTTGTCTTTTGGTCTTGTTTATGGTTTCCTTTGCTGTGCAACAGCTTTGAAGTTTCACTAGGTCCCATTTGTTTATTTTTGTTTCTATTTCCATTACTCTAGGAGGTGGATCAAAAAAGATCTTGCTGTGATTTATGTCAAAGAGTGTTCTGCCTACGTTTTCCTCTAAGAGTTTTATAGTGTCTGGTCTTACATTTAGGTCTCTAATCTATTTTGAGTTTATTTTTGTGTATGGTGTTAGGGAGTGTTCTAACTTCATTCTTTTCCATGTAGCTGTCCAGTTTTCCCAGCACCACTTATTGAAGAGACTGTCTTTTCTCCATTGTATATCTTTGCCTCCTTTGTCATAGATTAGTTGACCATAGTTGTGTGGGTTTATCTCTGGGCTTTCTATCTTGTTCCATTGATCTATGTTTCTGTTTTCGTGCCAGGACCATATTGTCTTGATTACTGTAGCTTTGTAGTATAGTCTGAAGTCAGGGAGTCTGATTCCTCCAGCTCCGTTTCTTTCCCTCAAGACTGCTTTGGCTATTTGGGGTCTTTTGTGTCTCCATACAAATTTTGAGATGATTTGTTCTAGTTCTGTAAAAAATGCCATTGGTAATTTGATAGGGATTGCACTGAATCTGTAGATTGCTTTGCGTAGTATAGTCATTTTCACAATATTGATTCTTCCAATCCAAGAACATGGTATATCTCTCCATCTGTTGGTATCATCTTTAATTTCTTTCACCAGTGTCTTATAGTTTTCTGCATACAGGTCTTCTGTTTCCCTAGGTAGGTTTATTCCTAGGTATTTTATTCTTTTTGTTGCAGTGGTAAATGGAAGTGTTTCCATAATTTCTCTTCAGGTTTTTCATCATTAGTGTATAGGAATGCAAGAGATTTCTGTGCATTAATTTTGTATCCTGCAACTTTACCAAATTCATTGATTAGCTCTAGTAGTTTTCTGGTGGCATTTTTAGGATTCTCTGTGTATAGTATCATGTCATCTGGAAACGGTGACTGTTTGACTTCTTCTTTTCCAATTTGTATTCCTTTTATTTCTTTTTCTTCTCTGATTGCTGTGGCTAGGACTTCCAAAACTATGTTGAATAATAGTGGTGAGAGTGGACATCCTTGTCTCGTTCCTGATCTTAGAGGAAATGCTTTCAGTTTTTCACCATTGAGAATGATGTTTCCTGTGGGTTTGTCGTATATGGCCTTTATTATGTTGAGGTAGTTTCCCTCTATGCCCACTTTCTGGAGAGTTTTTGTCATAAATGGGTGTTGAATTTTCTCAAAAGCTTTTTCTGCATCTATTGAGATGATCATATGGTTTTTATTCTTCAGTTTGTTAATATGGTGTATCA
>RJWK010040155.1:0-20087 GCA_004363435.1 Platanista minor | reverse complement strand
AAAAAAAAAAAAAAAAAAAGCTAGTACTTCCATAGCCCTTACTGTGTGACTTCCCCACCCCACCCCGCCCCGCCTTCTAAAGATAAGGAAAATGAAGTACAGAGAGATAAAGTAAATTGACCAAGATCACACAGCTATTAAGCAGTAGAGATACAGGTGGGATTTGAACCACAGGCAATCTGGGTCCAGGGTCAATGCACCAAACCACTGTATCAACAGTTCACCCAAACTAACATTTTGCTAGAAAACAAAATTAACACATACTTTAATGGCACTGAGTCTGTGTGTAATCTCTTTAGCACCTACAAATTGATATGCAGGAGTCCTTTCCACCCCAGATTGCCTCCTCAGGTGCTGTGGTATTCCTCTCTCCTCCTCCAGTCCCTCCTTCATTAGCTTGCCCCTCCCTCCCTTTCCATGCAACTTCCCTGAGAACGGCATCCATTTCTGTTTCATTATCTTCATTCTGTCCTCTTGCTCTCATCATAGAAATATTCCCCAGTCTGTACTGTCTTGGAAGTCATTCTTTCGTTCTCATCTCCCCCAACCTTTACTCCTATCACTCCCTCTCCCTTTCATTTCACAGTCAAGTTTCTTGCAAAGATCTAGTATTTGTTGCCTCTACTTTCTCTCCTTCCATTCACTTCTCAAACCAATACTTAACCGAAGTAGATTTTCCTAAGGTCTTCAAGGCAGTTTAATTTCCTTTTCTCTTCTGAGACATTTGACAACTTCCTTACTGAAAGTCTCTCCTGTAGTTTCCACAGCATCTTTCTCCTCTAATTCTCTTTTTTAGATAGCGCTTCTTCAGAACTGTTTTTGCCATTGGTTCCTCTTTCTCCACCATCCTTTAAATACTGGTTTTAAATTCCATTTTGGGCCCTTTTATCTTTTTTCCTCCCCATATTATTAATATTTTTTTAGCCCTCTTCCTAGGCCATTTCTTCCCTTCTCATGGCTTGAACCATTACCACTAGGACAATGGCTCCAAAATATTTATCTACATCCCAGAGATCTCTGCTGAGTTCCAATGAAGGTATCCAAATGTCTACTAAATATTTCTGCCTGGATGTCTCATAGACATTTCAGTCTCAACATGTCGTAAACATCATCTTCCTCCCCAAATTTGCTCCTCCTCCAGCTGTTCCTAGTCGCCATGGGATTTCTTTCATTGTTATAGCCTCACTTAAAAACACTAAATTTAAAAAATTGAAGTATTGTTGATTTACAGTATTGTGTAACACTACATATTTTTTGAGTATTTTTAGCTATATTTCTTTTTTTTTTACGTTTATTTATTTATTTTTGGCTGCATTGGGTCTTCATTGCTGCGCACGGGCCTTCTCTAGTTGCAGCGAGCAGGGGCTACTCTTCATTGTGGTGCACGGGCTTCTCACTGCGGTGACTTCTCTTGTTGTGGAGCATGGGCTCTAGGCGCACGGGCTTCAGTAGTCGTGGCTCGCGGGCTCTAGAGCGCAGGCTTAGTAGTTGTGGTGCACGGGCTTAGTTGCTCCATGGCATGTGGGATCTTCCCAGACCAGGGCTCGAACCCACGTCCCCTGCATTGGCAGGTGGATTCTTAACCACTGCACCACCAGGGAAGTCCCTTTAGCCATATTTCTGATGGATACACACGTGCATATTTCTGATGGTTACAAAAGCATGCATATATGTATATGCCACTGTATTTTTAATTTTTTCTTCCCGTTTTATTGAGACATGATTTATGTACAGCATTGTATAAGTTTAAGGTGTACAGCACAATGATTTGACTTACTATTACCACAATGAATTTAGTGAATATCCATCATCTCACATTGATACAAAATTAAAGAAATAGAAAAAAAAATTTGTTTTTCTTCTGATGAGAACCCTTAGGATTTACAGCAGTGTTAATTATACTTATCGTGTTGTACATTATGTTGTATCCTCATTTTAGAGTAGAGCCTGGCACAAAGAAAGACTTCAATAGATATTCGGTGAAAGAATGAGTAAGCTTGAGTAGGCACATGTTTGTGTGTGTGATAGCACTTAGGAACCTTTCGTTTAAGAGTTATAGAATAGTTACAGAAATACAGAAAAAATGAAATTTACTAGAACATTGGTGTGGGGTGGGTCACAGAATCTGCAGGAGACAGGAAGAACAGGCTTGGAAAATGTGCAGGAACCCAAACTCTCTGAAGACCAGGAAATAGGAAGCACAACTGTTTTTCTGCAGGAACCATACAGCCAGGACACCACAGCCCCTGGTGCTGCATGACTTGGTCACTGCATTTGTGGACAGCACCTGTTATGAATGAGTTCTGACTATCTTTTCATCTCTGCATCTCTTGATCAAGAGCTGAAGCCCTTGGAGGTTGCACCTATTGGCCAAGCCCAGGTTACATGAGCTCACTTATCTTGGTTGCCCAGGGCCTGGTTTTCCATCAAGACTCTACCCAAAGGAAAAGGTCCCCAGAAAAGAAGGGGAAGGGTTCAGTACTGGATAACCAAACCAATATAACATAGGCCTTTTATTATTCCCATTTTCCAGATAGGAAACTAAGGCTTAGAGAGCTCATGTAATTGTCCAAAGTCATACAGCTAGTACATAGCCAGCCTGGGATTCATTTCCACAGTATCCCAGAGGTCGTGCTCTTACCTACTCAGTCTGTGGACTTATAAACTTACCCTCTGCTGAATCTGTATTTAATTCACTTCCCTCCAGTGTATTGTGTTTCTTCACCTTCACACTTTCGCCTTTCCTTTTCTTCTCTCCTCTAAGACTTGACTTCATCTTCATCTTCCCCCCAAAAGCCTCTGAAGATTGACAGGGACTTTTCCATTCTCTGAATTTTCAGGGCATTTACAGCTTGAGCTTTTCTAAGCTTACCTTCGATAATTCACTGTTTGATATTTAAAACATTTAATTGTATATCTATTTTTCTATCTATCATCTATCACTTTGTTACAATATAATCTCAGAATTATAATTGTTTTTCTTTTTACTACTCCCAGAATTGGGTATTCAGTAGGTGCTCAACAAAGATGTGCTAAAAGGAAGTCCGGTATGGAAAGAGTTCTTTCACCTGTACAGGAGGCTTCTAACTCATGTTCAGGAACAATAGTTCTTGGGGTTCACCTCAAGATTCCTTCCTATTACCACTTCTCACTCTTTTTTTATATCCTATTAGGGTGCAACTTTTTACCACTAATCATGTTTTATGCCACTGTATAAACAGACAAGAAAAATTAAAAATTACCTGGGCTTTTGGGCTATTAAGACCTCTTTCCTGATAGATCTGGGTTTAAACTCTTCTTCACCTCTTACTAACTCTAGAACATTAAGCAAGCTGTTTAATCACTCAAAACCTTTTTTTTTTTTTTGTTATCTGTGAGGTACCAACTTTATAAAGTCATTATAAGGAGGCACATACACACACACACACACTGCCCGGCATGTCTTTTTTTTGGGGGGGGGGGCGTTTTCCAGATTCTTTTTTTTTTTTTTTAATTTTATTTTTGGCATGTCTTTTTTTAATCTTCCATTTTGCGTGTGAGAAAACTGAGACACAGAGAGGTAACTTGTCAAGTTGACACAGCTTTACACGGTGCTTTGTACATAGCAGGCACACAATGCATATATGTTGATTGAATGAGTTTGTCTCCAACCTTTCACTTACAGAGTTGCAGTAAAGAGCTTGGAACATATATCTTTCCAAACTTTGCCAGTGTTTCTAGAGGATATATTTACTCCTGGAAGTGGAATTGCCGATTTCAGGGTCTGCCATATTTAAAGAAACTGCTAATTCAACTTGCATCCAGTAGACTCTTGATACATGTTTCTTTTGCTAATTTCTTTCTCGTGGTGCATTTCGGGAGTCGTAGTCTTTGTGATGGTTGCTGGGAATCGTGGTCCGAGCCAGCCTCAGGCAGTCGGCGCGGGCGAACGTATCACACGGCAGGCTTTAGGATCCTGTGGGGCACGGCGGGCCGGGGGAAGGGTCTGGGGAGGTCGGGAGCGCGTCCGTGATCCCGGAGCAGCTGCGGCGTCGGTGGCGTCGGGAGCGAGCCGGTCCGGAAGCGGCGCGGGTGGTGGAGGAGGAGGCAGGGTAAGCGGCGCTGGCCCGGGCCGGTCTCCGAACCTGGCCAACCTCTGCGGGTACTGCCATACTAGGCCTTGGCCCTGAGGCGGCGCTGGAGGCGGGGCCTGTGCTCACTAGGGTAAGACAGGGGTTATGGGGGGAGAGGGAGGGAGGGCAGCTGCTGAGGAGCGCAGAGGCTGCGTGCGGCTGAGCGGGGCGAGAAGCGGCGCGCTACTCCAGCTGCCGGTCCCTCTAACCCTCCAGTGCCGGTCACACGTCTTGCTCCCAGTCCCTGCTGGGCCCTCCTGGCAGCCGAGGCGCTAACCTTTGACCCAGCACGAGGCTGACTCCGACCCCTCTGGCTACCTTGAAAGCTTTCCTCCCAGGTGTTTCACACCCGAGTGGCCTTCTGCCCAGCCTGTTTCTGGGGTGAAGGCGTGGGGCAAGACCTCGGAGAAGGGCTAGAGGAATCCCTGTCTGCCCGAAGTCATCAGGCGTCCCGGAAGGTCCCCCGTCTCCTCTTTACAGTCTCTGATCGCTGGGCTTCAGCCCACCCTTAAACACAATCAATGAAGCTACCGTGTTTTCTCTGGTTACTTGGTGTGAACCTGGGAAACGAACCTGTTTCCAGGCAAGTGTAGGGAAGAAACAGGAGATAAAAACTGGTTCCCTGGGGAAGAACTATCAAACTGAGGAGTGCTGCCTTTCGACATGGGGAAGTAGAAACTTAGGCAGGCCCGAATAAATGTAGATCATCCGACCCTCCCCAATTCTTCCTCTCCAGAAAAAGTTTTGAGTTCAGTGAGAGCTGTTTCTTTGCTATTCTATACTCTGACTTTGTAAACCAGGGCAAATAGGGTTTGTGTCCCTGCTCTTAATTTAGCACAAGTTAATTGGAATTATTTTGGGTGTACCTTCAGTTGGTCTTGTGTGTACAGTAGTTCCTATGTGAGGGTTTTTCCAGATATCAGATCAATTAGTCTAGAGACAGGTGGATCCTTCTAGTTAGGATTGTGAAGGGGAACTCTCATTCGTTCCTTAATAAATAGGGGAGACTTTAAGGTATTTTCATTGGATGTTCAGGCATTATAATTCATACACTTGTTCGACGTTTGAATAATAATGAAGATAATAAAACCTCTTGAAAACTCAAAGCAGTGCTATGAAAGTTGGACTTTTACATAGAGCCAAGTTCAAGAATCCATAAAGTTTGGGGAAAATAACCAAATAAATTGATCCAGGATATATGAGGGCACACAGTTTATTAAACACACATTTAATGAGCACTTATTAAGTTTTCTATTTAGTGCATTTTTGGCTGCATCGGGTCTTAGTTGCGGCATGTGGGATCTTCGTTGCGGCATGTGGCATCTTTCATTTTTATTTTTATTTTTTATTTTGTTTTATTTTTAATTAATTAATTTATTTATGGCTGCATTGGGTCTTCATTGCTATGCGCAGGCTTTTCTCTAGTTGCGGCGAGCGGCGGCTACTCTTCGTTGCAGCGCACAGGCTTCTCATTACGGTGGCTTCTCGTTGTGGAGCACAGGCTCTGGGCACACGGGCTTCAGTAGTTGTGGCACACGGGTTCAGTAGTTGTGACACATGGGTTCAGTAGTTATGGCTCATGGGCTCTAGAGCGCAGCCTCAGTAGTTGTGGCGCATGGGCTTAGTTGCTCCACGGCATGTGGGAGCTTCCTGGACCAGGGCTTGAACCGGTGTCCCCTGCATTGGCAGGCGGATTCTGAACCCACGTGGCATCTTTTAGTTGCAGCATGTGGACTTCTTAGTTGTGACATGCGGACTCTTAGTTGCGGCACGCATGCGGGATCTAGTTCCCCAACCAGGGATCGAACCCGGGCCCCCTGCATTGGGAGCGCAGAGTCTTACCCACTGGACCACCGGGGGGGATGTCCCAATTGAGCATTTATTATGTAACTGGCCCTGGGGTTAGAAATATGAATATCTTTCCTCAAGAACATCAGAGAGACATAATCACATGAAAATTGTAGTGCTGTGTGTTACATATCCATTAAAAGGAATTTATGTGGTGTGAAGGAAATATTACCATTGCCTGGAAAGTCAGGGAAATGTTTGTAGGGAGCAGATACTTGAGTTGGGTGTTGGAAGATGGGTAGGAGCTTGCACAAGTAAAGAAAGGCATTCCAGATGGAGACAACAGCATGAGCAAAGGCATGGTGAAAGTGTGAGGAAAAAAAAAAAAAAATGACGTTTAAGTGTCAGAAATTTGTCCAAAACAGGATGTGTGGTGGGGAAATTGCCAGGAGGTGAGACTGAAAAGAGAGTAGGGAGCTACTGGAGCGTTTTAATGTTAGGGAGTGACAGAAGTGCAGATTAAAGTAATGAGAAATGAGGCAGTGAGACTAATTAGAGTCGTTGCAGTTGACTGAGAGTCTGAATAAAATGTGGCCGTGGGAATGAAGAGGAGGGGAATGGATTTTAGAAATATTTCTAAGATAGCCGCAATAGGATTTATTGACTGTTTGGGGAGAGACAGTGGGCTAAGTTTTCTAATTTGAGAAATTGGGTAAATGGGAATTTCATTGACCAGGATATGGATTAGCAAAAGTAGAGCAGATTTTTTTAAGGATTGGGTGGCTATAGAAAGAGGTATAGGGGAGATAGTCTGGTATGCTGAGATCGAGTTGTCATGGGATATGCACATGGAGATGTTACTAGGCAGCTGGAAGTAAGGAGGCCTGGTGAGCTTGATATCTTGGCAATAGCTTGGAGTAAGTGAGGACATATTTGAAAAAAATCCTGGGAAAATAATGTTTCTTTTATTTCTTTATAAGGAAATATTAGAATATGCCCTTCTTCCACTTAATAGTGAGCTTCTCAAGGCAGGGACCATATACCTCAATAACTTTGCATCCCTTTTCCCCTTATACAATGCCTGTGTTATTATAAGCTCTCAATAAATGTTAGTTAAGCTAGCAGGAAATCAGTTTACTTTGTCAGGTCGAAGTTACCTTTTGGGCTTTCTTTAAGAAGATTATGGGAGTCTGTCTTATAATTTTCATTTTATACTAGGTAGTATTCATGAGGCTTGTATGGGTCAACAGGAAAGGAAATGAAAATATGAGTGATGTGTTGCTGCTTGAGGAAGTTCAGGGCTTGAGCAGGAGATAGAGAGTATTAATTTATAAGAGGCTCCTGCTCATTGAGAAGAGGATCTTACAATGAAATCTCATTCTGGGAGATGTCAGAAAAATGTGATTTTCAATCAGAGTTTCCTGAAATCCTGTCAGTTTGAAGTTGGTTCCTCCTTCTGAAGGTGCAAGTGCATTCCTTCTTGTGTAAAATCATTTGAAAGGGAACCTGAGATGGTCATATTTATTTAAACCTCTTCATCTGTATTATTAGTTTGTGAAAGTTGGCAGACTCAGTAGATTCTGATGGGACCAGATTGAATTCTCTTCTGTGAAGCTAGTTCACTTCTGGTAGGTACAGACTATGGCTGATATCCAGAGTAGAGACTGCAGAAGTCCTGGTTTTGCCACTTGCTGTTTAGTATTGGGAAAGTCCCTGAGTTAATTCCACTTTCAAGTGTAGCCTAAATACTCACTCTGAGGTGAGCGCTGTTCAGAGCACACATAAGAAAGATATAGACGCTGCCCGATAGTGACACATGTGCTTATTACTGAATCAGGCTGGTTCTATCCTAGCATCTAGAAAATAGGGATGATGCTTGTCAGATGATGTCCTGAGTTGACTGACTTTTCTTGGATCAAGTGGGAATGTTGATATTTTGGATATCAGTTTGGAGTTTCCATAGAATTTTAACTGAATCTGGATTTTGAATGTTCTACTAGTTAGCACCTGCTTTTTTGTTTTTTTACACTAACAAGGTATTCTCATAGGGAGAAGGGCTACCAGACAGAAAGATTTAGTGGCTGTACCACTTAAAATCCATTACTTTGGGCAAAGTAACATCCTCATTGTAAAATTATGGTATTAGTACCTACTTCATTTGCTTATTGTAAGGATTAAGTACAGCATATTTAAATCACTTAGAATAGTGCCAAGTACATAGTGGCTACTCAGTAGTGTTATTTATTATTATATACCACCTTGAGTGGGAGGCTGTGCTCTAAAAGATTTGGAGGAATGAGTGATGAATTCCATGCCCAGTAATTAAAAAAAAACAGAAATGATAGAACAAAAGGGTGGACAGTTCTGGAGCCTGTGGAAGGAACACCACATTCACAGAAAGATAGCCATAATGAAAAGGCAGAGGACTTTGTACCAGATGAAGGAAAAAGATAAAACCCCAGAAAAACAACTAAATGAAGTGGAGATAGGCAAGCTTCCTGAAAAGGAATTCAGAATAATGATAGTGAAGATTATCCAGGACCTCGGAAAAAGAATGGAGGCAAAGATCGAGAAGAGGGCTTCCCTGGTGGCGCAGTGGTTGAGAGTCCGCCTGCCGATTTGGGGGACGTGGGTTTGTGCCCCGATCTGGGAGAATCCCATGTGCCGCGGAGCGGCTGGGCCTGTGAGCCATGGCCACTGAGCCTGCACGTCCGGAGCCTGTGCTCTGCAGCGGGAGAGGCCACATCAGTGAGAGGCCCGCGTACCACAAAAAAACAAAAAATAAAAAATTGGAGAAGATGCAAGAAATGTTTAACAAAGACCTAGAAGAATTAAAGAGGAAACACCTAGAAGAATTACAGAACAAACAAACAGAGATGAACAATACAGTAACTGAAATGAAAAATACACTAGAAGGAATCAATAGCAGAATAACTGAGGCAGAAGAATGGATAAGTGACCTGGAAGACAGAATTGTGGAATTCACTGCTGTGGAACAGAATAAAGGAAAAAGAATGAAAAGAAATGAAGACAGCCTAAGAGACCTCTGGGACAACATTAAATGCAACAACATTCGCATTATAGGGGTCCCAGAAGGAGAAGAGAGAGAGAAAGAACTGGAGAAAATATTTGAAGAGATTATAGTCAAAAACTTCCCTAACATGGGAAATGAAATAGCCATCCAAGTTCAGGAAGTGCAGGATAAACCCAAGGAGAAACACACTGAGACACATAGTAATCAAATTGACAAAAATTAAAGACAAAAATTATTGAAAGCAACAAGGGAAAAATGACAAGTAACATACAAGGGAACTCCCATAAGGTTAACAGCTGATTTCTCAGCAGAAACTCTTACAAGCCAGAAGGGAGGGGCATGATATATTTAAAGTTATGAAAGGGAAGAACTTACAACCAAGATTACTCTACCCGGCAAGGATCTCATTCAGATTTGATGGAGAAATCAAAAGCTTTACAGACAAGCAAAAGCTAAGAGAATTCAGCACCACCAAACCAGCTCTACAGCAGATGCTAAAGGAACTTCTCTAAGTGGGAAACACAAGAGAGGAAAACCCCTACAAAAACAAACCCATACCAATTAAGAAAATGGTCATAGGAACATACATATCGATAATTACCTTAAACGTGAATGGATTAAATTCACCAACCAAGCTCCAACCAAAAGACACAGGCTTGCTGAATGGATACAAAAACAAGACCCATATATATGCTGTCTACAAGAGACCCACTTCAGACCTAGGGACACACACAGACTGAAAGTGAGGGGATGGAAAAAGATATTCCATGCGAATGGAAATCAAGAGAAAGCTGGAGTAGCAATACTCATATCAGATAAAATAGACTTTAAAATAAAGAATGTTACACAAGACAAGGAAGGACACTACATAATGATCAAGGGATCAATCCAAGAGGAAGATATAACAATTATAAATATGTATGCACCCAACATAGGAGCACCTCAAATACATAAGGCAACTGCTAACAGCTATAAAAGAGGAAATGGACAGTAACACAATAATAGTGGGGACTTTAACACCTCACTTACACCAATGGACAGATCATCCAAACAGAAAGTTAATAATGAAATACAAGCTTTAAATGACACAATAGACCAGATAGATTTAATTGATATTTATAGGACATTTCATCCAAAAACAGCAGATTACACTTTCTTCTCAATTGTATGCAGAACATTCTCCAGGATAGACCACATCTTGGGTCAAAAATCAAGCCTCAGTAAATGTAAGAAAATTAAAATCATAGCAAGTATCTTTTCTGACCACAACGCTATGAGATTAGAAATCAATTACAGGAAAAAAAAAAACGTGAAAAACACAAACACATGGAGGCTAAACAATACGTTACTAAATAACCAAGACATCACTGAGGAAATCAAAGAGAAAATCAAAAAATACCTAGAGACAAATTACAATGAAAACACGATGATCCAAAACCTATGGGATGCAGCAAAAGCAGTTCTAAGAGGGAAGCTTATAGCAATACAAGCCTACCTCAAGAAACAAGAAAAATCTCAAACAAACAATTTAATCTTACACCTAAAGGAACTAGAGAAAGAAAAACAAATAAAACCCAAAGTTAGTAGAAGAAATCATAAAGATCAGAGCAGAAATAAATGAAATAGAAACAAAGAAAACAATAGCAAAGATCAATAAAACTAAAAGCTATTTCTTTGAGAAGATAAATAAAATTGATAAACCTTTAGCCAGACCCATCAAGAAAAAGAGGGAGAGGACTGAAATCAATAAAATTAGAAATGAAAAAGGGGAAGTTACAACAGACACTGCAGAAATACAAAGCATCCTGAGAGACTACTACAAGCAACTCTGTGCCAATCAAATGGACAACCTGGAAGAAATGGACAAATTCTTAGAAAGGTATAACCTTCCAAGACTGAACCAGGAAGAAACAAAATATGAACAGACCAATCACAAGTAATGAAATTGAAACTGTGATTTAGGGCTTCCCTGGTGGCGCAGTGGTTGAGAGTCTGCCTGCCAGTGCAGGGGACACGGGTTTGTGCCCCGGTCTGGGAAGATCCCACATGCCGCGGAGCGGCTGGGCCTGTTCGTCCAGAGCCTGTGCTCCACAATGGGAGAGGCCACAACAGTGAGAGGCCCGCAAAAAAAAAACAACAACAAAAAACCCCCAAAAAAACAAACCAAAAAAACCCCCCAAAAAACCAAAAAGAAAAACTGTGATTTAAAATCTTCCAACAAACAAAAGTTCAGGACCAGATGGCTTCACAGGTGAATTCTTTCAAACATTTAGAGAAGAGCTAACACCCATCCTTCTCAAACTCTTCCAAAAACTTGCAGAGGAAGGAACACTCCCAAACTCATTCTGTGAGGCCACCATCACCCTGATACCAAAACCAGACAAAGATACTACAAAAAAAGAAAATTATAGACCAATGTCACTGATGAATATAGATGCAAAAATCCTCAATAAAATACTAGCAAACAGAATCCAACAACACATTAAAAGGGTCATACACCATGATCAAGTGGGATTTATCCCAGGGATGCAAGGATTCTTCAATATACGCAAATCAATCAGTGTGATACACCATATTAAAAAATTGAAGAGGAAAAACCATATGATCATCTCAATAGATGCAGAAAAAGCTTTTGACAAAATTCAGCACCCATTTATGATAAAAACTTTCCAGAAACTGGGCAGAGAGGGAACCTACCTCAACATAATAAAGGCCATATATGACAAACCCACAGCAAACATCATTCTCAATGATGAAAAACTGAAAGCATTTCCTCTAAGATCAGGAACAAGACAAGGATGTCCACTCTCGCCACTATTATTGAACATAGTTTTGGAAGTCCTAGCCACGGCAGTCAGAGAAGAAAAAGAAATAAAAGGAATACAAATTAGAAAAGAAGAAGTAAAACTGTTACTGTTTGCAGATGACATGATACTATACCTAGAGAATCTTAAAGAGGCCACCAGAAAACTAGAGCTAATCAATGAATTTGGTAAAGTTTCAGGATGCAAAATTAATGCACAGAAATCTCTTGCATTCCTATACACTAATGATGAAAAATCTGAAAGAGAAATTAAGTAAACACTGCCATTTACCATTGCAACAAAAAGAATAAAATACCTAGGAATAAACCTACCTAGGGAGACAAAAGACCTGTGTGCAGAGAACTATAATTAAAGATAATACCAACAGATAGAGAGATATACCATGTTCTTGGATTGGGAAATCAATATTGTGAAAATGACTATACTACCTAAAGCAATCTACAGATTCAATGCAATCCCTATCAAATTACCAATGGCATTTTTTTACAGAACTAGAACAAAAAATCTTAAAATTTGTATGGAGACACAAAAGACTCCGAATAGCCAAAGCAGTCTTGAGCGAAAAAAATGGAGCTGGAGGAATCAAATTCCCTGACTTCAGACTATAATACAAAGCTACAGTAATCAAGACAATATGGTCCTGGCACCAAAACAGAAATATAGATCAATGGAACAGGATAGAAAGCCCAGAGATAAACCCACGCACCTATGCTCAACTAATCTATGACAAAGGAGGCAAGGATATACAGTGGAGAAAAGACAGTCTCTTCAATAAGTGGTGCTGGGAAAACTGGACAGCTACATGTAAAAGAATGAAATTAGAACACTCCCTAACACCATACACAAAAATAAACTCAAAATGGATTAGACACCTATATGTAAGACTGTATACTATAAAACTCTTAGAGGAAAACATAGGAAGAACACTCTTTGACATAAATCACAGCAAGGTCTGTTTTGATCCACCTCCTAGAGTAAGGGAAATAAAACAAAAATAAACAAATGGGACCTAATGAACCTTAAAAGGTTTTGCAAAGCAAAGGAAACTACAAACAAGATGAAAAGACAACCCTCAGAATGGGAGAAAATATTTGCAAATGAATCAACGGACAAAGGATTAATCTCCAAAATATATGAACAAGCTCATGCAGCTCAATATTAAAAAAGCAAACAACCCAATCAAAAAATGGTCAGAAGACCTAAATAGACATTTCTCCAAAGAGGACATACGGGTGGCCAAGAAGCACATGAAAAGCTGCTCAACATCACTAATTATTAGAGAAATGCAAATCAAAACTATAGTGAGATATCACCTCACACCAGTTAGAATGAGCATCAGCAGAAAATCTACAAACAATAAATGCTGGAGAGGGTGTGGAGAAAAGGGAACCCTCTTGCACAGTTGGTGGGAATGTAAATTGATACAGCCACTATGGAGAACATTATGGAGCTTCCTTAAAAAACTAAAAATAAGGCTTCCCTGGTGGCGCTGTGGTTGAAAGTCCGCCTGCCGATGCAGGGGACCACGGGTTCGTGCTCCGGTCCAGCAAGATCCCACATGCTGTGGAGCGGCTAGGCCCGTGAGCCATGGCCACTGAGCCTGCGCGTCTAGAGCCTGTGCTCCGCAATGGGAGAGGCCACAACAGTGAGAGGCTGGCATGCTGCAAAAACAACAACAACAGCAACAACAACAACAAAAACTAAAAAAAGAATTACCATATGACCCAGCAATGCCACTACTGGGCATATACGCAGAGAAAGTTATAATTCAAAAAGAGACATGCACCCCAGTGTTCATTGCAGCACTATTTACAATAGCCAGGTCATGGAGGCAACCTAAATGCCCATTGACAGATGAATGGATAAAGAAGATGTGGTACAAATATACAATGGAATATTACTCAGCCATAAAAAGGAACGAAATTGTGTCATTTGTAGAGACGTGGATGGATCTAGAGACTGTCATACAGAGTGAAGTAAGTCAGAAAGAGAAAAACAAATATCATATATTAACACATATATGTGGAACCTAGAAAAATGGTACAGATGAACCGGTCTGCAGGGCAGAAATAGAGACACAGATGTAGAGAACAAACGTATGGACACCAAGGGGGAAAAGTGGTGGAGTGGGGTGGTGGTGGTGGTGGGATGCATTGGGCAGTTGGGATTGACATGTATACACTGATTTGTATAAAATGGATAACTAATAAGAACCTGCTGTACAAAAAAATAAGTAAAATAAAATTCAAATAAAAACTGTAAAAGAACAGAAGAGTTGTGGCCTGTCCTGGAGCTCTCTATGAAGGGAATTTAGAGAGGTGGCTTCAAGAATGCAGGCCTCACTTTATTTTCATTTTGGAGGTATAAAAGACTTGGAGTGACTAGCAGTAAAAATCCATTAAAATAGAAAGGAATTATATGCTGGTTTTAGAGCCAATCTATAGGGTGCAATTGAGGGAACCTGTGTCCCATGCTACTGAGAGAAGGTATGGCAAGGAATCATGTGGAATAGCAGTATGTGAATGCAGCAAGTGAGCTAAATCCTTGGGGCCTTCAGAAAGGAAGAGCCATGTTAGGAGCTAGTCTGAGAAATGAAGGGTTGGTATTTGGAGGTAGAAGTGCCTTGTATTATAGTGCTAGTGTTTACCTTGCGAGTGTGGGATGCCTTGCAGAAGAACATAGGGAGCAGATAACTTTTGCCTAAAGATTAAAAAAAAAAAAGAAAACTCTCATCTAGAGGAACTAGGGAACTTTTTTTAGAAGAGTCCTGGAGGAGGGTCTTTCTGGCTTTATAAACATATTGCCCCCTCTTGTGTGTTGGGTGAATGGCTCATTGTCAGACAGTGGAGTGGTAATATCTGACTCAGCCACATCTCCTGGGCAGACAGGGTTTTCACCTCCTTCACTAGGCATTGTGGGTTACTATAGTCAGTGTGTTTTGTAGTGATCCTTCACAGATGGGCAAACTGCGGCTAAGATCCTAAGGAAAGGGGATGCGTTGGTGAGTTAATTTGGGGAGAATGAGCTGGAAGTAGGTAAAGATTGCTCCAGTGCCTTTTCTAGAGATGGCAGAAGTTTTATTCATCCTCTCAAAATCATCTTCTGTCCAGATGCTCCTTTCTTTTGAAGGCCTGATTTAAGGCTCAGATGAGTACTTCTCAAACTTTAGTGAGCATCAGAATTATTTGGGGTAGGGTTTTTCAACCTTGGCATTATTGACTTATTGGGCCAGATAATTCTTTGTTGTGGTAACTGTCCTGTATACTTTAGGATGTTTAGCAGCATCCCTGGCCTCTACCCAGTAGATGCTAGTAGTACCTCCCCTCCCAGTTGTGACAACCAAAAATGTCTCCAGGCATTGACAAATGTCCCCTGGGAGGCAAAATTGCCCTAGTTGAGAACCACTGACTGGAGTGATTATTAAAAATGTAGACCTCTAATCCTTATCTTGAAAAATCTGTTTCAGTAGTGGGGAGGGGGGCTTAGGAATCTACATTTCCAGGAGGCATGCCAGGAGATTCTGAAACATGTGATCACAGCTCTGCAGGGGTAAAGCATTTTTTACAATATTTTTCCATTCATAGTGAAGTTTTGGTGGAGAATTATCCTCAGAGCACTGACTTAGCTCAGTTAAAATAGTATCAATTAAATCCTGTAGTGGATATCAGTGTATTTCAGCCTTTTTAAAAAATTTTTTCTGTTTACCATATTGAATACATCTGTCAACTTGAATAGAAACTCAGATTCCTCTCTAAATTTTCTACTATTTCATTAATTTGTCTCTTTTTCACTTTACCATTATCAATATTTATATACATATGCATGTATCAGACAGTTATCTTTTACTTCCTACCATGGCATGTCTACCTACAGGCAAACTAGTGATGAAACTCAAGATATCTGGACATTCCAAAGTTTGTTCATTAAGGTCAGCGAGCATATACTTTTCCTCCTCACTTACCTGGAACCTCTTCAGTTTCTCTGCAGATGCTCAGCTTTGTTTATGTGTATGTTACTCTACTGCTCATTCTGCTCAGTATAGTACAGTAGTTAAAGGCTGAACTCAAACAGGCTGTCTGGGTTTGAGTCCCTACTTTCACTTATCCTGGCAAATTTTTAAATTTTTGTTTTTTAACCACTTCATGCTTTAGTTTTCTTATTGTAAAGTTCCTGGATCATAGGTTTGTTGTGAGGATGAAATGAATTAATGTATATAAAATGCTTAGAACAGTGCTTGGTATGTAGCAAGTATGAAATAAGTGTCAACTCTTTGGTGGTTATTTTAGATCAGTGTGCTATGTGTGCAAGGTGGGGTCCCTACTAGCCTTTGTTCTAGTGTTCTACATGGGTATCGTTAAATTTTCATATACGTATATGAGCACATGCATTATTTTATTTTATTTTATTTATTTATTTATTTATTTAATTTTTTTTTTGCGGTACGCGAGCCTCTCACTGTTGTGGCCTCTCCCGTTGCGGAGCACAGGCTCCAGACGCGCAGGCTCAGCAACCATGGCTCACGGGCCCAGCTGCTCTGCGGCATGTGGGATCTTCCCGGACCAGGGCATGAACCCGTGTCCCCTGCATCGGCAGGCAGACTCTCAACCACTGCGCCACCAGGGAAGCCCATGCATTATTTTAGATTGAGGAATAGTGTATATAATGTGAAGTGTATGACTTGATAATTCTTTTACACATGTACATATTTGTGTGACTTCCACTCAGGTCAAGATAAAGCACGTTTCTGGCATCTCAGAAGGCTTTCTTGTGCTCCTTCCCACTCATCTCCCCACCCAGGGTAACCACTATTCTGATGTCTGTCACTGTAGACTAATTTTGCCTTTTTGAGTTTCATATAAATGAAATCATTAGTTTGTACTCCCTCCCTCCCTTCCTTCCTCCCTCCCTCCCTCCCTCCCTTCCTTCCTTCCTTCCTTCCTCCCTTCCTCCCTTCCTTCCTGCATTGGGTCTTTGTTGCTGTGCACAGGCTTTCTCTAGTTGCGGCAAGCTGGGGCTGCTCTTCGTTGTGGTGGCTTCTCTTGTTGTGGAGCATGGGCTCTAGGCATGTGGGCTTCAGTAGTGTGGCACGCAGGCTCAGTAGTTGTGTCTTGCAGGCTCTAGATCGCAGTCTCAGTAGTTGTGGCGCAAGGGCTTAGCTGCTCCACGGCATGTGGGATCTTCCCGGACCAGGGCTCGAACCCTGCCTTGACAGGTAGATTCTTAACCACTGCGCCACCAGGGAAGCCCCACTTCAGTAAGTTTTACAAAAAACTTTCAAAAAGAGAATGTTTGTACTATAGGCACTCTGGCATTTCTGTTTCTTGAACATGCCAAGTGTGTTCAAATCTTGGAGCCTTTGCACTTGCCATTGCCTCTATCTAAACACTTTTCCCAAGATTTTCACATGGGTGTTTTCTTTCTGTTATTCTGATCTCAGTCCACATATCACTTCCCATAGGGGCCTTTAATCTGCAATCTGTTGTAGTCCCCCTAGACAATTTGTCTTCAAGATACTTATCATTGTCTCAACTTAACTTGTGTGTTGTCTTTCTTCCTCTACTAGAATGAAAACTCTGAGAGCAGGGGTCTTGTCTGCTTGTTCACTGCTGTATCCCTAATGCTTAGGTGATCAATATTTGTTGAATGAACACCTGATCTGTGCATGTTTTTTTCTTCCTAGATGATGGGCACATTTATTTTTATTAATTTTCCTTCTTTCCCCTTCTTCTTTTCTTTCTCTTCTCCTTTTTATTTTCTTATATACTGGTTGAAATGTTTTGGGATGTTTACCTCAGCATCTACCTACGCTAGTGTTTTGGAGCATCCCTGAACAGTGAAGTGAGGGTGATACTTGCTAATAGTCCATTACAAGTATGAACCTAGAACTCCAGACCATTACATTGAAAGCCTATAGAGAGCTGTTCCATGCCCTCCCCCCCCATTTATTGAAATATAATTTACATATAACATTGTATAATTTTAAGGTATACAATATGATGATTTGATATACATATATAGTGAAATGATTACCATGATGAAGTTAGTTAACACATCCATTCCCTCACATAGTCACTTTTTTTCATTTTTTGTGGTGAGAACATTTAAGATTTAATCGTAGCAACTTTCAGATATACAATACAGTATTGTTAACTGTAGTTACTGGGTTGTATGTTAGATCCCCAGAACTTATTCGTCTTATAACTGGAAGTTTGTACCCTTTGACCAACATCTCTCCATTTGCCCCATCCCCCATCCCCTGGCAACCACCAATTTAATCTACTCTATTTCTATGTGTTTGACTTTTTTTAGATTCCACATATAATTTTTTTTTCAATAAATTTATTTTATTTATTTATTTTTGGCTGCATTGGGTCGTTGCTGTGCACGGGCTTTCTCTAGTTGTGGTGAGCGGGGGCTACTCTTCATTGCAGTGTATGGGCTTCTCATTGCAGTGGCTTCTCTTGTTGCAGAGCATGGGCTCTAGGCTCATGGGCTTCAGTAGTTGTGGCACGCAGGCTTAGTAGTTGTGGCTCACAGGTTCTAGAGCGCAGGCTCAGTAGTTGTGGCGCACGGGCTTAGTTGCTCTGCAGCATGTGGGATCTTCCCGGACCAGGGTTCGAACCCATGTCCCCTGCATTGGCAGGCAGATTCTTAACCACTGCGCCACCAGGGAAGCCCCAGATTCCACATATGATTGAGATCATACAATATTTGTCTTTCTCTGTCTGACTTATTTCATTAGCATAATGCCCTCAAAATTCACCCATATTGTTGCAAATGGCAAGATTTCCTTCTTTTTTATGGCTGAATAATATTCCATTGTATGTATATACCACATTTTCTTTATCCATTTGTCCATTGATGGGCACTTAGATTATTTCCATATTTTGATTATTGTGAATAATGCTGCAGTGAACATGAGGGTACATCTCTTCAAGATAGTGATTTTATTTTCTTCAGATATATATGCAGAAGTGGGATTGCTGGATCATATGGTAGTTTTATTTTTCAGTTTTTCGTTTTAAAAAATTTATTTTCTTATTTATTTTTGGCTGCATTGGGTCTTTGTTGCTGCGCATGAGCTTTCTCTAGTTGCAGCAAGCGGGGGCTACTCTTTGTTGGGGTGCAGGGGCTTCTCATGTAGGGCTTCTCATTGTGGTGGCTTCTCTTGTTGTGGAGCATGGGCTCTAGGAGCACAGAGCTTCAGTAGTTGTGGCATGTGGGCTCAGTAGTTGTGGCTCGTGGACTGTAGAGCACAGGCTCAGTAGTTGTGGTGCACGGGCTTAGTTGCTCCGCAGCATGTGAGATCTTCCCGGACCAGGGCTCGAATGCCTGTCCCCTTCATTGGCAGGTGGATTCTTAACTACTGTGCCAACAGGGAAGCCCTGGTAGTTTTATTTTTAATATTTGGGGAACCTCCGTACTGTTTTCCATAGTGGCTGTACCAATTTACATTCCCACCAGCAGTGTACAAGGGTTCCCTTTTCTGCACATCCTTGGCATGGCTTCTTTTTACAGATGACAGATTCAAGCCAGGAAGGGAAAGGAAACTTAGGTTATAGAATAAGTGTATAAGAATTGGGACTAAAACCAAAGACTTTTTTTTTAGATTTTTTTCATTTTATTGAGAAATAATTGACAGACATCACTGTATATATTTAAGGTATACAGCATAATGGTTTGATTTATGTATTTTGGGAAATGATTACCTCAACAGATTTAGTTAACCTCCATCATCTCATTTAGATACAATACCAAGACTTTTGATACATTAACTGGTAGCTCTGGAAATCAGAGTGAATTTCTATTACATTAATTTTCTGATACTAGAGTTGGCATGTATTGTGCTCAAGAAGACAGTAAAATAAATGAATAATTAGTTACGTGTAACTAGCATTCCTTGCTTGTAAGACATTGGAAGTGTTTGGCTTTAGGTTTTTGATATTTGATTATTTTATCCTGAAGGGATGTGAAGTGTTGTGCATTTAAGAAGCATGTGGCTGGATTGCTTTAAGATATAGTTCTTAAAAAGTTGTATGACTTTGGTCTTTCAGAGAGAAGTTGTGCTGCAAGTCATGGGACCAGCAGTCCCTGAGGTTTAGGAATGAAAGACTTCATTGATTTACCATTGAGTTCGGGGGATTTGAAGCCATTCCTAAGTTTGGTGGTAGGTGAAAGTAGTATTGAAAAGTTGCCTAATTCTTTTTTATACTTTGTCTGTTGTATGTCTTATTTCTGAGAAACTATGTTAATGTCTAAGATAACATTTCTGTGGGATTGCTGTGGCTTTGCTGTGTTTACTTCTTCGCTAGAAGGATTTAAAAGCCT
>RJWK010040154.1:0-20080 GCA_004363435.1 Platanista minor | reverse complement strand
GGAAAGGTTTCCACACACTAGGAAGCCCCTTCACTGGCGGAGACAGGGGGTGGCAGGGGAGGAAGCTTCAGAGCCACAGAGGAGAGCGCAGCAACAGGGGCGCAGAGGGCAAAGCAGAGAGATTCCCGCACAGAGGATCGGTGCCAACCAGCACTCACCAGCCTGAGAGGCTCGTCTGCTCCCCCGCCGGGGCGGGTGGAGGCTGGGAGCTGAGGCTTGGGCTTCGGAGGTCAGATCCCAGGGAGAGGACTGGGGTTGGCTGCGTGAACACAGCCTGAAGGGGCTAGTGCGCCACAGCCAGCCGGGAGGGAGTCTTGGAACAAGTCTGGACCTGCCTAAGAGGCAAGAGGCCATTGTTTTGGGGTGCGTGAGGAGAGGGGATCCGTTCCCCACGTGCCCACAGAAGGTGGAGCCCCGCCGAAGCGAGCTCCAGAGACGGCTGTGAGCCGCGGCTACTAGCTCAGACCCCAGCGACGGGCGTGAACTGCTAACGCTGCTGCCACTGCCACCAAGAATTCTGTGTGCGAGCACAGGTCACTATCCACACTCACCCTAGGAGCCTGTGTAGCCCACCACTGCCAGGGTCCTGTGATCCACGGACACGTTCTCTGGGAGAACACACGGCACACCTCAGGCTGTTGCAATGTCACACTGGCCTCTGCCACTCCAGGCTCAACCCACGTTCCAATTATGACTACTGTACCCCTCCCTCTCCCTGGCCTGAGTGAGCAAGAGAGCCCTAATCAGCTGCTAATTTAACCCCCTCTTGTCTGGGCAGGGAACAGACTCCTGAGGGTGGCCTACATGCAGAGGCAGGGCCAAATCCAAAACTGAAACCCAGGAGTTGTGTGAACAGAGAAGAGAAAGGGATATTTCTCTGTGCAGACTCAGGAGCAGCAGATTATATCCCCACAATCAACTTCATAAACCCTGCATCTGAAGAATACCTGAATAGACACTGAATCATCCCAAAATTGAGGCAGTGGACTCTGGGAGCAACTGTAGACTTGGGGTTTGCTTCCTGCGTCTCATTGGTTTATGCTTTTATGTTTATCTTAGTTTAGTTTTTACTGTTTATTATCATTGCTGGATTTGTTTATTGGTTTGGCTGCTCTCCTCTTTTTTTATGTTTAATTTTAATTTTAAAATTTTTTTTTAGTTTTTTTTCCTTTTTCTCTTTCTGTGAGCATGTACATGTATGCTGCTTTGTGTGATTTTGGCTGTTTAGGTTTGCTTTTACCATTTATCCTAGGGTTCTCTCTGTTTTTTTTTTCTTCTTCTTCTTCCTTTTCTTCTGAGTTGTGTGGCTGTCAGGGTCTTGGTGACCCGGCCAAGTGTTGAGCCTGAGCCTCTGAGGTGGGAGTGCCAAGTCCAGGACATTGGACCACCAGAAACCTCCTGGCCCCACGTAATACCAGTTGGCGAGAGCTCTCCCAGAGACCTTTGACTCAATGCTAAGACCCAGCTGCACCCAACGGTCAGCAAGTTCCAGTACTGGACACCCCATGGCAAACAACTAGCAAGACAGGAATACAATCCCACCCATTATCAGAGAGGGTGCCTAAAATTATGCTGAGTTCACAGACACCCCAAAACACACCACCAGGCATGGCCCTGCCCCCCAGAAAGACAAGATTCAGCCCCACCCACCAGAACACAGGCACCAGTCCCCTCCACCAGGAAGCCTACAGAAGACACTGAATCAATCTCACCCACTGGAGGCAGACACCAAAAATAACAGGAACTACAAACACGTAGCCTTCAAAAAGGAGACCCCCAAACACAGTAAGCTAAACAAAATGAGAAGACAGGGAAATATGCAACAGATGAAGGAGCAAGGTAAAAACCACCAGACCAAACAAATGAAGAGGAAATACGCAGTCTACCTGAAAAAGAATTCAGAGTAATGATAGTAAAGATGATCCAAAATCTTGGAAATAGAATGGAGATAATACAAGAAACCTTTAACAAGGACCTAGAAGAGCTAAAGAGCAAACAACCTATGATGAACAACACAATAAATGAAATTAAAAATACTCTAGAAGGAATCAATAGCAGAATAACTGAGGCAGAAGAATGGATAAGTGACCTGGAAGATAAAATAGTGGAAATAACTGCTGCAGAGCAGAATAAAGAAAAAAGAATGAAAAGAATTGAGGACAGTCTCAGAGACCTCTGGGACAACATTAAATGCACCAACATTTGAATTATAGGGATTCCAGAAGAAGAAGAGAAAAAGAAAGGGTCTGAGAAATATTTGAAGAGATTATGGTTGAAAACTTCTCTAACATGGGAAAGGAAATAGTCAATGAAGTCCAGGAAGCACAGAGAGTCCCATACAGGATCAAACCAAGGAGAAACACGTCAAGGCACATATTAATCAAACTATCAAAAATTAAATACAAAGAAAAAATAGTAAAAGCAACAAATCCCCATAAGGTTAACAGCTGGTCTTTCAGTAGAAACTCTGCAAGCCAGAAGGGACTGGCAGGACATATTTAAAGTGATGAAAGGGAAAAACCTACAACAAAGATTACTCTACCCAGCAAGGATCTCATTCAGATTTGAAGGAGAAATTAAAACCTTTACAGACAAGCAAAAGTTAGAATTCAGCACCACCAAACCAGCTTTACAACAAATGCTAAAGGAACTTCTCTAGGCAAGAAACACAAGAGAAGGAAAAGACCTACCATAATGAACCCAAAACAATTAAGAAATTGGTAATAGAAACATACATATGGATAATCGCCTTAAACGTAGATGGATTAAATGCTCCAACCAAAAGACACAGACTGACTGAATGGATAAAAAAACAAGACCCCTATATATGCTGTCTACAAGAGACCCAACTCAGACCTAGGGACACATACAGACTGAAAGTGAGGGGATGGAAAAAGATATTCCATGCAAACGGAAACCAAAAGAAAGCTGGAGTAGCAATACTCATATCAGACAAAATAGACTTTAAAATAAAGACTATTACAAGAGACAAAGAAGGACACTACATAATGATCAAGACGAAGATATAAGAATTGTAAATATTTATGCACCCAACCTAGGAGCACCTCAGTACATACAGCAAATGCTAACAGCCATAAAAGGGGAAATCAACAGTAACACAATAATGGTAGGGGACTTTAAACCCCACTTTCACCAACGGACAGATCATTCAAAATGAAAATAAATAAGGAAACACAAGCTTTAGAAGACACATTAGACCAGATAGACTTAATTGATACTCATAGGACATTCCATCCAAAAACAACAGAATACACTTTCTTCTCAAGTGCTCATGGAACATTCTCCAGGATAGACAATATCTTGGGTCACAAATCAAGCCTTGGTAAATTTAAGAATATTGAAATCGTATCAAGTATCTTTTCCGACAGCAATGCTATGAGACTAGATATCAATTACAGGAAAAAAAATTGTAAAAAATACAAACACATGGACACTAAACAATACGCTATCAAATAACCAAGAGATCACTGAACAAATCAAAGAGGAAATCAAAAACTACCTGGAAACAAATGACAATGAAAACACAGGGACCCAAAACCTATGGGATGCAGCAAAAGCAGTTCTAAGAGGGAGGTTTATAGCAATACAATCTTACCTCAAGAACCAGGAAAAATCTCAAGTAAACAACCTAACCTTACACCTAAAGCAATCAGAAAAAGAAGAACAAAAAAACGGCCAAAGTTAGTAGAAGGAAAGAAATCATAAAGATCAGATCAGAATAAATGAAGGAAATAATAGCAAAGATCAATAAAACTAAAAGCTGGTTCTTTGAGAAGACAAACAAAACTGATAAACCATTAGCCAGACTCATCAAGAAAAAAAGGGAGAAGACTCAAATCAATAGAATGAGAAATGAGAAAGGAGAATTAACAACTGACACTGCAGAAAAACAAAGGATCACGAGAGATTACTACAAGCAATATATGCCAATAAAATGGACAACCTGGAAGAAATGGACAAATTCTTAGAAAAGCACAAACTTCCAAGACTGAACCAGGAAGAAACAGAAAATATGAACAGAAAATATAACAAGGATGAAAATAGAAATTGTGATTAAAAATCTTACAACAAACAAAAGCCCAGGACCAGATGGCTTTACAGGTGAATTCTGTCAAACATTTAGAGAAGATCTAACACCTATCCTTCTCAAACTCTTCCAAAGTATAGCAGAGAGAGGAACACTCCCAAACTCATTCTACGAGGCCACCATCACCCTGATACCAAAACCAAAGATGTCAAAAAAAAGAAAACTACAGGCCAATATCACTGATGAACATAGACGCAAAAATCCTCAACAAAATACTAGCCAACAGAATCCAACAACAATTAAAAGGATCATACACCATGATCAAGTGGGGTTTATCCCAGAAATGCAAGGATTCTTCAATATATGCAAATCAATCAATGTGATACACCATATTAACAAACTGAAGGATAAAAACCATATGATAATCTCAATAGATGCTGAAAAAGCTTTTGACAAAATTCAACACCCCTTTATGATAAAAACTCTCCAGAAAGTGGGCACAGAGGGAACCTACCTCAACATAAGGAAGGCCATATATGACAAACCCACAGCCAATATTGTTCTCGATGGTGAAAAACTGAAAACATTTCCCTTAAGATCAGGAACATTACAAGGTTGCCCACTTTCACCACTATTATTCAACATAGTTTTGGAAGTTTTAGCCACAGCAATCGGAGAAGAAAAAGAAATAAACAGAATCCAAATTGGAAAAGAAGGAGTAAAACTGTCACTGTTTGCAGATGACATGATACTATACATAGAGAATCCTAAAGATGCTACCAGAAAACTACTAGAGCTAATCAATGAATCTGGTAAAGTAGCAGGATACAAAATTAATGCACAGAAATCTCTTTCATTCCTATAAACTAATGATGAAAAATCTGAAAGAGAAATTAAGGAATCACTCCCATTTACAACTGCAACAAAAAGAATAAAATACCTAGGAATAAACCTTCCTAAGGAGACAAAAGACCTGTATGCAGAAAACTATAAGACACTGATGAAAGAAATTAAAGACGATACAGACAGATGGAGAGATATCTGTTCTTGGACTGGAAGAATCAACATTTTGAAAATGACTATACTACCCACAGCAATCCACAGATTCAATGCAATCCCTATCAAACTACGAATGACATTTTTCACAGAACTAGAACAAAAAATTTTACAATTTGTATGGAAACAGAAAAGACCCCAAAGAGCCAAAGCAACCTTGAGAAAGAAAAACAGAGCTGAAGGAATCAGGCTCCCTGACTTAGTCTATACAACAAAGCTACAGTAATCAAGACAGTATGGTACTGGCACAAAAACAAAAATATAGATCGATGGAACAGGATAGAAAGCCCAGAGATAAACCCACACACATATGGTCACCTTATCTTTGACAAAGGAGGCAAGAATATACAATGGAGAAAAGACAGTCTCTTCAATAAGTGGTGCTGAGAAAACTGGACAGCTACATGGAAAGAATGAAATTAGAGCACTTCCTAACACCATACACAAAAATAAACTCAAAATGGATTAGAGACCGAAATATAAGGCCAGACACTATAAAACTCTTAGAGGAAAACATAGGCAGAACACTCTATGACATAAATCACAGCAAGATCCTTTTTGACCCACCTGCTAGAGAAACGGAAATGAAAACAAAAGTAAACAAATGGAACCTAATGAAATGTAAAAGCTTTTGCACAGCAAAGGAAACCATAAACAAGACAAAAAGACAACCCTCAGAATGGGAGAAAATATTTGCAAATGAATCAACGGACAAAGGATTAATCTCCAGAATATACAAGCAGCTCATGCAGCTTAATACCAAAAAACAAACAACCCAATCAAAAAATGGGCAGAAGACCTAAAAAGACATTTCTCTAAAGAAGACATACAGATTGCTAACAAACACATGAAAGGATGCTCAACATCACTAATTAGTAGAGAAATGCAAACAAAAACCACAATGAGGTATCACCTCACACTGGTCAGAATGGCCATCATCAAAAAATCTACAAACAATAAATACTGGAGAGGGTGTGGAGAAAAGGGAACCCTCTTGCACTGTTGGTGGGAATGTAAATTGATACAGCCACTATGTAGAACAGTATGGAGGTTCCTTAAAAAACTAACAGTAGAATTACCATATGACCCAGCAATCCCACTACTGGGCATATACCCTGAGAAAACCATAATTCAAAAAGAGACATGTACCACAATGTTCATTGCAGCTCTATTTACAATAGCCAGCACATGGAACAACCTAAGTGTCCATTGACAGATGAATGGATAAAGAAGATGTGGTACATATATGCAGTGGAATAGTAATTACTCTACCATGAAAAGAAATGAAATTGAGTTATTTGCAGTGAGGTGGATAGGTCTAGAGTCTGTCATACAGAGTGAAGTCAGAAAGAGAAAAACAAATACCATATGTTAACACATATATATGGAATCTAAAAAAACAAAATGGTTGTGATGAACCTAGGGCCAGGACAGGAATAAAGATGCAGATGTAGAGAATGGACTTGAGAACACAGGGACAGCGAAGGGTAAGCTGGGATGAAGTCAGAGAGCAACACTGACATATATACACTGGCAAATGTAAAATAGATAGCTAGTGGGAAGTAGCTGCCTAGTGCAGGGAGATCAGCTCGGTGCTTTGTGAAAACCTAGAGGGGTGGGATATGGAGGGTGGGAGGGAGGTGCAAGAGGGAGGGGATATGGGGATATTTGTATACATATAGCTGATTATTTTTGTGCTACAGCAGAAACTAACACAACATTGTAAAGCAGTTATACTCCAATAAATTTGTTTTTTTTTTTTAAATGTCGTACAGTAGTCCCCCTTTATCTGCAGGCTATACCCTCCAAGAGCTCCAGTGGATGCCTGAAACCTCAAATAGTACTGAACTCTATATATACTATTTTTTTTCCTATACATACAGATGTACATACATACCTATGACAATATTTAATTTGTAAATTAGGCACAGTGAGAGATTAATAACAACACTGATAAAATAGAACAGTTATGATAATATACTGCAATAAAAGTTATGTGAATGTAGTCTCTCTCTAAATATCTTATTGTACACATTTAATGCCTCTTTCATCTTAACTAAGCACTTGTCATGTACTGTGGCCATAACTTTTGCAGTCTGAGGTGTGACAGCGAAACTAGCACAAATTTCTTTTTCCTTCTTCACAGTTTATGGATAGAAGATTCTAAGTGTAGATCTATTGACCTCAGAATACAATTTTTTTCTTTCCTTTGCTTAGTAAGTTCAAAACTTTCACCTTTTCACTTAAAGGAAGCATTTTACAGCTTCTCTTTGGCATATCCAAATTGTCAACATCACTACTCTTGTGTTTTGGGGCTGTTATTAAGCAAAATAAGGGTTGCATGAACACAAGCCCTGCGATACCCAGTAGTCGATGTGACAACTGAGTTGCTACTAAGTGACTAAACGGACGGTATACAATGGGCAAAGGGATGATTCATGTCCCGGGCAGGATGGAATGAGATTTCATCATACTACTCAGAACAGCATACAATTTAAAGTTTATGAATTGCTTATTGCTGGAATTTTCTATTAACATTTTTGGACCACGTTGACTTTGGGTAACTGAAACCAAGGAAAGTGAAACCTTGCATAAAGAGGACTACTATATTTACATACAATGGAATATTTCTGAGCCATAAAAAGCAATGATGTTCTGACATACGCTACAATATGGATGAAGCTTGAAACATTATACTAAGTGACATGAGCCAGTCACAGAAGGACAAATATTGTGCGATTTCACTTATATGAAATATCTAGAATAGGCAAATTCATAGAGGCAGAAAGCAGGTTAGTGATTAGCAGAGACTAGGGGGGAGGAGAAACGGGAGATAACGGCTTTATGGGTATAGAGTTTCTGTTTGGAGTGATGGAATAGTTTTGGGAATAGACAGTGGTGAGGGTTGCACAAAACTGTTAATGTAATTAATGCCACTGGATTAATGTAATTAATACATTTAAAAATGGCTAAAATGGCAAGTTTTGTTATATATATGCTACCACAACAAAAAAAGAATAAGCAAAGGAGTAGATTCATTCAGCACAAAAGTTTTCATACAGAAAAAGTATTTGATTTTATATTGCTTCACAAACAGTGATGCATATAGGTATAGGTTGATACTCTCTAGTTTTTTCAAAGTTTACGAAGACGTTCATCACGGCATCACTTATAATAGAAAAAAAACTGGGAGCAACCTAACATCCAACGACAGCTGAACAGTTAGACAAATTACAGTAATTAACTTTAGGGGAAATTATACCGTCATTAAAATAATCATGTAGCAACGTAAAAACTGATTATGATATATTAAATAAAAAGGATATTTTGTATATTGTCATTGCAATTGTACTTTAGGTGGGAAAACAATAACTATTAGGCTAGGGTTGTGGGATTGAGTAATTTTAAAATATTGTCCCATGTTTTCTGTAATTTTGGTATATTTTATTAAAAATAAATCAGTAAGTTGGACGGTGCGATCACGAGCTCACTGCTCCAGTGCGGAGACAGATGACTTCCCTTCCTTCAGCGGTCCCATTCGAGTTTCCACAGCTGACGTGTCTTGGTTTCAGGCCCCAGGGGCGGCTCTCGGCAGGCCCCCGAACAGCTTTGTGAGGGACCGTAATCCCAGCGAACGCGGCGTCTTCCTGGCGCTCTTCCAGTCCTAAATATCGCATGGGACACCCACCAAAACCCATCTGTTTACCTGAGAGGCAAACTTAACTGGGGGCCCTGTATTTGCACGGCCAAGCCTGAAGCTCGGCCTCTGCGCCCACCCACCTGCCACCTCACCCCACTCCTCGCCGCCGCCGCCTCTCCTGACGCGCTCCTCCCCCTCTTCCCTCCTCTCACCCCTCCCGGAGCCCGGGCTCCACCCCGCCCCTGCCGAGCCCCGGTCCCCCGCACCCCAGTGGCTCTGGGCCGCGGAGCCGGCCCCCGCCTCCAGGCCCGGCGGGCGAGCGCGCAGGCGCGGAGGGCGGGCGCGGGCGGAATGGGGACTGCAGCGGCTGCGGCGGCGGCGGCGGCCGGGGAGGGGGCGCGCAGCCCGAGCCCCGCCGCCGTGTCGCTCGGCCTGGGCGTGGCCGTGGTGTCGAGCCTGGTGAACGGGTCCACGTTCGTGCTGCAGAAGAAGGGCATCGTGCGCGCCAAGCGGCGAGGTAGGGCGGGCCGCGGCCCTGCTCGGGGTGCGGGCGGAGGCGTGGAGGGAGCAGCCGCCGGCCGTGGGGAGGGGAACAGCCTCGGGGGTGGCGTGTGTTCCGGTCGTCGGCGGAGTGGGGTCCGAGTCGGGGCAGGGTACCTTGGAGGGCCAGCTGCGCGGGCGCGAGGCCCCTAGACCACCCGCAGCGCAGGCGCTGACGCGGACCAGTGCGCCAGAAGCGCCGCCACCGCGGCCGAGCCTAGTCCTCCAGCAGCTCCAGAGGCGGCCTGGGAATTAGCCCGTGCGCCGAGCGGTGGTAGTTGTGTCGCTGCCACGGTTTTTCTCCCTTCCCAGCGCTGGCGAAGCCTTCTTCAGTTTTATAAGGTTTCTCCAGCTGACTTCTCTCCTCCCTCCCGGACCCAATCGCTTTGCAGCCGTGCATCCCACCGACCTGCCCTCTGGTTGGCGCCCAGGCGTCCCTGTCACCCGCACCCACCGGCTGCTAGGGAAAGCTTCCTGTTTGCAGTATCCCCCGAAGGGTCGGAGCCCAGTACCTGCTCAGAAGGAGCGACGGGCCTCCCGCCTTTGCTGTGACTCCAACCTGGGGTGCACTTGGAGGGCAGGACCTGCTGACTTCTCGCCCTGCAGTGGCCACAACAGTGCAGAAGTCAGAGCTGTGTGCTAGGCAGGCCGGGGTGGGACCTGCGGGCCAAGGAGGTGCTCGCTCTCAGGGTTGAGCTAGAGGTCTGACCTTTGCTGTGGCTTCTGTTCCTGGGGTCCTTGACTGAACCATCTCTGGTTTAGATTTGACGCATCTGACTACAAGTCATCTTCAGTGTGAAGAACACTCAAGGAAGATTAAAACCACCAAAAATGGGCCAACTGAGTATTCCCTGGGTGGATAAGACACCAAACACCACTGCTTATCAATGTGGAAAGTGTAAGATGTAGCAGAGTTCTTTGCCAGTGTTCTTCTGTGCTGAGAGGCCTGAGACAGTTTACTGAACGCAAGATGTAGCATGCTCTGAAACTGAAAATGAATGTGTCCAGAAGGACTGAGAGAGTCTTGTGGTTGTTCTACAAGAATAGTGTTAGGAGCTCTCTGGGAAGGAGGAAACTGCCAGGTCACGGGTTTAAGAATAAGTAAACTTGGGCTTCCCTGCTGGTGCAGTGGTTGAGAGTCCGCCTGCCGATGCAGGGGACACGGCTTCGTGCCCCGGTGCGGGAAGATCCCACATGCCGCGGAGCCTGCGCGTCCGGAGCCTGTGCTCCGCAATGGGAGAGGCCACAGCGGTGAGAGGCCCACGTACCGCAAAAACAACAACAAAACAAAAGAATAAGTAAACTTATTTAATAGTTCAGATTCTATAATGCAAGTGAAACTCTCTTGAGTGCCCTGGATGATCAGCCGGGAGTGAACTGAGGAAAGAGATAAAGGGGCCTACAATCTTGAGTGAAAATATAAAATCATAGATATTTGTTAAAGAATTCAACTTCAAAGTGAAAGCATTGCAGTTTGTACAAAAAAATCTAAATAAAACCAAGCGTGGTTTCCGTAGGATGCAGATGTATCTCTAAGGTAACAAATGGACATCTGGCAGTAGCACACTTTTCAGGGAGCACCTGTCAGTTTGAGGGGCTCCAGGGGTGGGTGACATGTTCGTCATGATTCAAAAATAAACAACACACGTGCCCTTGATAGGATAGGTACATGATCTCCAAAACTCATGACCCCAGTCTAACCATGAGAAAAACATCACACAACCCTGAATTCAGGAACAGCCTGCAAAATACCTGACCAGTCCTCCCGTCAAGGTCGTAACGTCTGACAGACTGTCGCAGCCAGGAGGAGCCTGAGGACACATGGCCATAAGACATTAGGTAAAATCTAAGGAAACCTGAATATAGACTTCAGTTAACAGAAAACAGTAACTACTGAGTAAAACTAAATGTGTTATTTCAGCTCAGCTTATGTGTTCAAGGGAATTAGTGATTAAGAAAATAAAAAACACAGCAACATGAAAAAAAATCCACATTATTCATGCTTTTATTTATACCTGCATACTATGCCCTTAAATAAATGAGTGAAAATGTGATATTTGCTGATTTCACACTTCTCCAGTTACTACCCACCACTACTAATTCAAGCTAGCTGGCTTGCTTATAATGGTGGAAGACAGACATACAGTCTTGTTTTGATAAATTTAGTTTTGATTTGTTCAACAGATATTCACGAAACTGTTATTATGTGCCAGGCACTGTTGTAAGTATTGAGGATGCGTAGTTTTAGCATCTACTCCCCCTGAAACCTTTTTCTACCTCGGCTAATAAACAGCATAGTTGGCTGTTGTGAAATGACTGAAATGGGGGAGATGGGAGGAAAGAGGGGGTGGCTTAAAACTGGGGAGTCAAGTTCTTGTGCTAAGGAGACCTGATGGTCTTACACTGTAAAAAGCTGTCTCACTGAAAGTTTCAGCTTTATTGCATTGCCACTCACCAGCATTTCTTTCAAGTCTCAGCTTCAGGAGAGCCAAATTCTGGTCATAGCCCTTCCTTTGTGGGGGAGGAGTTGGGGTGCAGCTTTCACTCACTCTTGAAAGGACCTTCCCAATGAATGGAATATCATTCATGGAATGGAATGGATAGGCTACGAGCCCCATCCACAACACAGGCTCAAGGTGAACTGCCTCACTCCTGGTGTGGCTTTGAAAGACCCTGAAGATGGGAAGAGGGCAGGGGACACCTGGGGCCACAGGTCATTGATAGTATGTTTAGTGTTAGAGCCCACTTGAAGCAGAGCTTAGAAGAGAGAAACAAGGTGACCATCAAATCTGAAGATAATTTGTTGAAAGCCAGTTGCAACATTAGAATTCTGTGCTGGTGGATAGGTGAGGATGACCTGGGAGCCTCTTAACTGGGGGGATGATGTCCTGCCCTCAGACAGACATTGTGGAGACAGCCTCAGAAAAGTCATAGAATTGCATAGATGAGTAACTCTATGTAGAATGTCCTAGGCCAGGAAGAACCACGATCTTTTTAAAATCCCTTTCATCAAAACTGGCAGATACCACCTAATACACATTAGGATGGCTACTGTTTAAAAAAAAAAAAAAGCAGAAAATAACAAGCATTGGTGAGGATGTTGAGAAATTGGAACCTTGTGCACTGTTGGTGGGAATGTAAAATGGTGCAGCTGCTATGAAAAACAGTAGGGAGTTTCTTCAAAAAATTAAATGTAGAAATACCATATGACCCAGCAATTCCACTTCTGAGTATGTATATCCAGAAGAAATGAAAGCAGGGACTTGAACAGATATTTGCACACCCACGTTCATAGCAGCATTATTCACAACAGAGAAAATGTGGAACAAATTGTGGTATATACGTTCAAAGGAATATTACTTAGTCTTAAAAAGGAAGGAAATTCTGACACATGCTACAACATGGATGAGCCTTGAGGATATTATGCTAAGTGAAATAAACCAGTCACAAAAGGACAAACCTTGTATGATTCCAGTCATGTGAGGCACCTGGAATAGCCAAATTCATAGAGACAGAAAGTAGAATGGTGTTGCAGGCAGCTGTGAGGAGGGGGGATGGGAAGTTAGTGTTTAATGGGCACGGAGTGTCTGTTTTGGAGGATGGGTTAGTTCTGGAGATGGATGGTAGTGATGATTGCACAACAAGGTGAACGTACTTAATGCCATGGAACTGTACACTTAAAAATGGTTAAAATGCTAAATATTATGATACATATTTTAACACCATAAAAGAAGTCCTTTTCAGATTTCATAGTCTCCTTCCTGAGAGGAGTACAGCCTAGTGGTGTAGTCACACTGTTAAGATGCTCGGAAGGTGAGTGAGTTGTCTTGTGAGAGTGGAAACTGGGATCCAAGCATCCCACCTGCTAGTGTCAAGCCTTCTGTACTGATTTTGATGGGCATGTGCTCTCGGGTCATGGAATGTACACGTTTTCTCCTTTTGCCTCTCTTGCCATTCCCAGGCACACACCTAAGTGCATGTACCCCCAAACCCAGAGCTGAGACAGACACATGTTGTCTTCACCCCTGCAGCCCTTTGACTCTGTGGTTAGTTTCTCCAGCTTCTGTAAACCCTCCAGACCCTGACAGATGGGGTCAGCTTCTTCTCCTGCCCTGTGTCTTCTTGGTGCCTCTCTTCAGCCCCTTCCTGCCCCTGAAACCTGTGGTATGATGGCTTGTTCGCTTGTCTGTGCTCCCCCTGGATCCTGGCTCTTCAAGGCAGGGCACATGTCCTGTCCACTGGGAGGCATGTGGTGGACACTCAGTAATGCTATCTAATTGGCCATGAGTAACCCTGGAGTAAAGAGGGTAAAACCAAACCTCGTATTTTATTTCTGAGCTTTCTCCAAATTATTCAGAGCTGACCTCATTTACCTGTGGCCTCTACTAAGTAACAGAATCCAGAGTTACTGCTAGATCTGAAAATCTGTAACTCTGATATCTATCTAGCTCCATGGGGAGATCATTGATAAGGAACATGGTGAGAATAGGGCGAGTGTTAAGAGCATTTGAATGGCTCCACAGCCTGTACATATAGTGTTAAGAGCATTTGAATGGCTCCACAGCCTGTACATATCTGGTTTACTTGATAGTATTTCCATGAGAAGAGAAGATAAAGTAGGCTGCTACTTACAGAAGACTTACAGTGTCCCTGGCTCATGCATCTGTCATATTCCATGGGCTGCCTGGACTCAGATGGGCCCCGCTTCCTTGGGGTCTCCAGTGGGTTGCGGTCAGATGGTGGCTGGGGCTAGAGTCATCTGAGATGACTTCTTCATCACTTGTCTGGGACAGCTGAGACAGCAAGATGGTTCCTGAGCTTCCTCCCCCCACCCCCCACCACCTCTTTTCCTCCCTCTGTATACTCTCTTCACACGCGGCTACCGTGGGCTTCCTTACACCATAGTGGTCTCAGGGAAGTCAGACCCCTTACATGGTAGATAGCTTCCCCTAGACCAAACCTTCCAAAGACTATGGTGGGTGCCAAATGGATCCCTGTGACCTAGCCTTGGAGGTCTGGCAATACCACTTCTGCCACATTCTGCTGGTGTACTCAGGGCCAACCCGGGTCCACTGTGGGAGGGGATGGCGTAGGGACATGGATCCCAGGAGGTGTGTGTGATACAGGAGAGGAAGTTGAGGCATGCACCCGATACAGGACTGGTGGCACCAGGATTTGAAAGTAGCTTGGGCTGACTTTGAAGGTGGTTTTTCTCTGCTGCTCCTGGTGGGAAAGGTGAGAGGGAAGATACATAAATACACTTATAGATAAGACTTTTCTGATGAGGGGCTTCACAGTCTATGTGGAAAAAGCTGGTACTTGGATACTGGTTTGTTATAAATAAGTATAATAATACCCCAAACATTAAGTATAACTAATACCCCAAAACTAAGGCAAATAAGAATTTCTTATCATTTTCATGTGACAAATGTGGGAACAGATCACTAATATAAATTCCTACATGAAATACCCTTTGGTCTTAATGAATTTCTGTTGGACAGAGTATATTTTTTCTCCAAAAATATTTGTACATAAATAGTATAAAATATAATGTAATTTATATTTCCAGCCTTTAAAGTCCTCAATGAGTAACCAACCAGTCCTTTTTTAAAAAAAAAACTGTCGCCGTGAGCGGCTAAAAAAGACTACTTTTCAAGAAGAATATGCTCAATCCCACACTCCCTAACCCCACACTCCCTGATGTTTCCGGGCCAGGAACCTGTGACGGTAAACTGACCCCTTTTAGAGATTGCCTGGATCAGCTAGGGAGGGTGGGCAGGCAGAGGGTTTACCTTGCATGTTCATATGCCCAGTCAGAGCTCTTTGGTATGATGTGATTACTCAGCAGAGTATATCGTGAATTCCCAGAACCTGGGCATAGTCATGCTTTTAAAAGAGCATCTTCTTCTTGGTTATAGAAACATGGTCACTGTTTAAAATCTGGGAAGTACATACAATTACGATAGGAAAATAAGAAGCATTCATCTCCTCACCTTCAGGTAACCACTGTTACAATTAGGGTGTATTTCTTCCTAGTCACATTCAATACTTATATTTCAAATTGAATTTTAATGAATAAATCCTGTGTGCAAAATATATATAACACATATGTAGAGTATAGAGAATAATAAAATAAACACCACCTATCAGACATTCCAAAAAAATTATATATGTATCTTTAAAATCTTAAAAAAAACCTTTTTACTATAGAAAATGTCAAACATATACATAAAATAGTGTAATAGCCCCATGTACCTATCCCCCCAGCTTCAACAGTCATTAGTCAGAACCAATCTCATTTCATTTATACCCCAGTGCCACTCCTCTGCCCCCACCCCAGTGGAATTTTTGAGACAAATTCCAGGCAGAATACCATCTCATCTATGTATTTCAGTGAGTATCTCCTTCTTAAACATAACTGCAATACCTTTATTGCACCTAAAAATTAACAGTAACTCTTTAATATTCATACATACCTGGTCAGTGTTAAAATTTCTGTGATTATCTCGTCAGTTTTTCCCAGTTTATCTTTTAGAACCAGGATCCAGTTTTGATCCATACATTGCTATTGGGTGGTACACCTCTTCATCATGTACTTTGAAAACTGTGTGCCAGTTTATGTCCTGTGGTTGCTCTCAGTCTGTCATCCCCATGCTGTTAAATATCCTTTGAAAAAATATTCAGTGGCTGCATGAATGTTACCATTCTCCTTTTGTAGGACATGAGTGTTTCCAGTTTCTTTGCTAGTGTAATATGTTATATTGAATACCTTTGCATATGAACGTTTGGATAGCTCCCTCAAAATAGAGTTTTAAAAGTGGTGATGTTTCAATAAACTGTGTGTATATAGTATAGTACGTGTGTGTATAGGAGTCATGACTGAGAGCTCATTTTCTTAGATTGTTCTGTTCACATCAACAGAGCCTGACAGTACAGGTATAAACGCCTGACATCTACGTGTCGTGGAAACAGGAATTGGCCACTGTGGCTTCTCTGTCCTCAGGGTGAGTGGGGGCAGCCCTAGTTTCAGAGAAAGGGAGAGGGAAAATGCTGCAGTAAAGGTGAGGAGGAAGAGAACACTTCAAGGGCAGACACCATGCCTTGGGAGTCTTTATAAGTCTTTGTATTTACCAAGGAACGTGATGCTTGCAGTAAACATTTGATAGAGAGCTTCCCTGGAGGGAGCATGTATTTATATATACTGAACTTATTCCCTGTGAAACATCGAATGTCATTTCCCACAGAAACTCTGAGAAACTGTCACAGTGGTTATTGCATTATGGTCAGCTTTGTGTGGGCTAACCTAGAAGTTTAGCTATTGTTTAAAAACTATTTTTTCTTTTTAAATATTGGAGTATAATTATATATAGTCAGCTGCGTAGATCTTAAGGGTCAGTTTGGTGAGCTGTTTTTTTTTTTTTTTTACAAGAATGATTTTTTAAAAAAATATTTATTCTTTTTTATTTATTTTATTTTTTATTTTATTTTTGGCTGCGTCAGGTCTTAGTTGCCGCACACCAGATCTTCGTTGCGGTGCGTGGGCTTCTCTTTAGTTGTGGCGTGAGGGTTTTCTCTCTCTAGTTATGGCGCACAGGCTCCAGAGCACATGGGCTCTGTAGTTTGTGTCACGCAGGCTCTCCAGTTGAGGTGTGCTGGCTCAGTAGCTGTGGTGTGAGGGCTTAGTTGCCCCGCGGCATGTGGGATCTTAATTCCCTGACCAGTGATTGAACCCGCATCCATGGCGTTGGGAGGCAGATTCTTTACCACTGGACCACTGGGAAAGTCCCAGTTTGGTGAGTTTTGACAAAGAAATATACCTGTGTAACCAACACCTCGGTAAAGAAATTGATTATTGCTGTCACCCTAAAAAGTTCTCTCGTGTTCTTATTTTTTTTTTTTTTTTTTTTTTTTTTTTTGTGGTACGTGGGCCTCTCACTGCTGTGGCCTCTCCCATTGCGGAGCGCAGGCTCTGGACGCGCAGGCTCAGCGGCCATGGCTCACGGGCCCAGCCGCTCCGCGGCATGTGGGATCTTCCCGGACCGGGGCACGAACCGGTGTCCCCTGCATCGGCAGGCGGACTCTCCACCACTGCGCCACCAGGGAAGCCCTCTCTCATGTTCTTTTTCATTCTGTCCTCCCTACACCAGAGGGTCTGCTCTCCTAGTATCCATCTGCATAGATTGAATTAGTTTTGCCTGTCTTGAACTTCATATAAATGGAATCATACAGTATGTATTCTCTCATGTCTACTCTTCTTTCTTGCTTTCATCATGGTTTGAATATTCATCGTGATATGTGTATCAGTCATACTTCTATTGCTAAGTAGTGTTCCATTGTCTGAATATACCACAATTTGCTTATCTATTCTGAAAATTTGGTTGTTTCCAAATTTTTGCTGTTTGAGGAAAACTGCAATGACAATTCTTACATAATTCTTTTTTGACTTAAAGTCTTCTTATCTTTGGGGTAAATACTGATTGCTGGATCATGCAGTGCTGGATCATGGAGTAGGTATATAATTAAATTTTAAGAAACTGCTGAACATTTGCTAACTACAGTTGTACCATTTTACCCTCCCATCAGCAATGAATGAGAGTTCCAGGTGCTCCACATTCTCTCCAACATTTGGTCTTGTCATCTGTTTAATTTTAGCCAATCTGGTGAGTGTACAGTGGTATCTCATTGTGATTTTAATTTACATTCCCTGATACCTAATGATATTGAGCATCTTTTGATGAGTTTATTGGCCATTTAAATACACTCTTTTTGAGGTGTCTTTTCAAGACTTTTGCCTGTATTTTGCTGGATTGTATCTTTTTATTATTGATAGTGTGCATTATATATAACACGTGTGTATAATCTGGATACAAGTCCTTTGGCAGATTTACGAATTGCAAATATTTTCTCTGAGGCTTGTCTTTTCATTTTCTTAGTGTTTCCTCTTGAAGAGCAGAAATTTTTAATTTTGATGAAGTCTAACTTATCATTTTTTTCCTTCTGTGTGGTTAGTACTTTTTGATTTCTGCCAAAAAACATCTTTGTTTCTCCTCAGGTCACAATGGCATCCTCCTGTGTTTTCCTCTAGGAGTTTTATAGCTTTAGCTTTTACCTTTAGGTCTGTAAGCTATCTTGAGTTAATTTTTGTATATGAGTGAGGTATGAATCAAGGTTCAGTATTTTGCCTACTGGTTTGGTTCAGCATCATTTTTTTTTTTTTTTTTTTTTTTGCGGTACGCGGGCCTCTCACTGTTGTGGCCTCTCCCGTTGCGGAGCACAGGCTCCGGACGCGCAGGCTCAGCGGCCGTGGCTCACGGGCCCAGCCGCTCCGCGGCACGTGGGATCTTCCCGGACCGGGGCACGAACCCGCGTCCCCTGCATCGGCAGGTGGACTCTCAACCACTGCGCCACCAGGGAAGCCCAGGGTTCAGCATCATTTGTTGAGGAAATTTCCGTATTGAATTATACTGTTGCTTTAGTCCATGATCTGACTGTACACATGTGAGTCTATTTCTGAACTCTATTCTGTTTTATTGTATATGTCTATCCTCACACCAGTCTGTATTGATTATGTAGTTTCATAATCTTAAAATCAGATAGTATAAGTCATACAGCTTTGTTCTTCTTTTTCAAGATTGCCCAACTATTTCTTTAGGAAAATAAGTTCTGCATATCTAATAACCAACATACAAAAGAACTTCAAGGGCTAAATCCATTCATAAATTGGTGAATACTAAATGCTCAAATTGAGTCTAATTAATGCCCTCATCTAGCTGTGTTGGTGTCAGGAAAGAAATTTTCTTGATAGTCCTTTTTTTAAGAACTCTGTAAAAACTATGTAGCATCTTTTTACACATTTTTTAAAGTTAAGGCATTAATTAATTTGTCAAGGACTTAGTGATCCACTCTTGCTTTGCTGATAGGAGCAGCTCTATTGTTGCTGTCCGGAGCACACACGAGTGGAAGCAGTTTTGCTGTGGTATAATCAGAAAGTTAATAAACTAGACGACTGCCTGTATTTTTGTGCTATAAAGTCATATTTTAAGGACATTTCTGATACACATTTAAACCTAAATGGAAGGTTTTAAAAGCCACGAGTCCATGGTTGGACAACATCAATGCCAGTTGATGTTATCATCCTGACAAGTCTCCTTTGTATTTGCACAACACTTCTTTGTCTTGTAGTTCAGCTGTTATAAACAACCATTCAACTCTCAGTTAGCATCCAAGGTTTCCAGTATGAGGGGGAAAAAAATTCTAGACTTTAGATATTGCTACCTTTGCAACCCACACCTAGGAGTGGAGGGGAGGAGGCATCAGTATAGTCAAATAAACAAACAGAAAACGAGTGTTCTACAATTCCGAGGTTCCTTGTTCTTGCTAAGGCCAGAGAACTTGAAAAGTCCCAGGCATCAGCTGGGAAGAGGATGAGCATGGACATAAGCTTGAACAGGTGCCTCCTGAGGGTGTCAGGTGAGTAACTTTAGGATTTTTAGGGACAGTGATGAAGGCGAAACTGTGAAGAAACCAATTCATTTTAGGACATAAGAAAATAATATCTATGACAGGGCCTATGGCTAACGTGGAATGCAGGTTCCTAGGAATTCCTGGCTGCAGGAGGATGGAACCTGGGGCAGCCAGCTCAGTGAGGATGCTAGGCACAGGTGGATGGGCTAGAAGGGCCATGGGCTACTTCTGTGGGCACTGGGGATACTGCTGAACTGGAGCCCCTGGGGGCCATGGGGAGTAGTATCACTTTGATCCACAGATAGGGGATGTGGGGCAAGTATCCCGACAGA